>JANHFT010001540.1:48610-61421 GCA_032467955.1 Pseudoxenodon macrops
AGACACCATGCAAAAGCAGCTGTACTGACTCACACACAATGCAAAAGCACACAAAATGGCACCAGCAACAGGTTTAATAGGTTTAACAGGTTTAACAGATTTGGAGAGAACCAGTTCTATGATATCACCAGCTGTTTGCAACCTACTCTATAGAACCGGTACGAACCAGTAGGATTTCACCCCTGCCTCATCTTCTACAAATCATGTGACATCGACATTTGTTTCCACAAACTACAGATACATTAATGCCCAGGGATTAAAGTGGTAGTTCAGTGAATATAATACTATTTAAATAATCAAGATTTTCTTTCTTTTTTTTTATAGGAGGAACTCTGAATGAAATCTTGACGTTCACTAGCAAATTTAAAGCAATTATACCAGTGACATCTGAAGAAGGTTTTCTTGTGCCACTGGAACTTTCAGTTCCATATTTTTGGGAAGGAAACATGCAGTATTATGGGTAAATGCAAACATAAGCATAAAGCAATATATGTAATTCAGCTTTGTTCACTTAATCAAATTTTGATGGTTACATCTCTGAAATATTTGAGAAGCTATATTATAAATAAATTGAGCAAATAATTAACTATAGCAAATAGCTCAGGCTACATAGTTCAGTTTAATTTATCCTATAGTTGAACAAAATGATCATAGAAAATTATCTGGTCAATAATAGACAGTGACTTGCTGACTCATAATAAAATGAGCAAATTGAAAAAAAAAATAACAGAAACTTTATGGATTATGATGTTTCATCTATTACAGTCTTATCCATTTTATGTTAACCACAGAAAATATTATATAATAATTTTGAAAAGCATATTGTTTAAAATTTTAAAAGACAATGATTTTCCCATTGGGGCTGTACTCCTTCCAAGTGACTTAGTGTAACCAAACATAGTAGTCAAACCAATTTTAGCTCCAATAGGTTGGTAGACTTTCAAAAGGAATTAACTGTCCCAGTGTCATTCACTGAGTGTACACTGGACAGTGCCCCTAAACTAATCTAGTCTGGATGGATGGACAATTTTGCTATCCTAAATATGAATATCATAAATGGCTTTGCTTTGCTAAATCAAAATAAGTTGATTATAGCATTCTAGAAATCTATTATTCTATGAAAATATGAGGTAAAATTAGTCTGAAAGATTCTTTTCATACTTTAAGTCACTGTTGACTCCTGGCACCCGCCTAAACTAGTCCCTGCAGTTTTCCCGAAAATGTTTTTTTAGAAATCTTTTGCCATTTCCTCCTTCCCAACTGTCTTGGCCTGCTCACACAAGCACACACCACAAGGGCTTGAAGTCTTTATTGAGGCTTCACCAGCACCGAATAGTAATTCCCAGGACAGCAATTACAGCAAGACCCAATGATTCCAATTTCTCAAAGTCGGGGGGAGGGGGGAGAAAAGCAAGTCCAGCAAAGACGAATCCATGGTCCAAAAACACAAATTCCACAAGCCAAAATCCAATTCCAAGGTCCATAAGGCAAAGTCCCAAAACAGTCAAGGATGACGTTCCAAGGCCTAGGTACCTGGGGGCTGAACAAGCACACGATCCAAAATGGAAGAGTTGTGGTCAGCATCACTCTGCTCCATGTGCAGGGCTAAATAATCACAGGCTGATGCAACTCATTAGGAGGGGCAAGCTGCCTCCTCGCAAGTAGCCTCACCAACCTCCATTACTCCTTCTCACTCCTGCGTGCCTTAAGATTCGGTAGAGGAGGCAGTTCCTCTTTATCCCCATTCATCAGTTGTAGCTGTGCCCTTTCTCTACTCTGCTTCTGGCTGGTGTTCCGAGCATCTTGGCTGGAGCTATGTTTCTTCCTTCCCATTGTCAGCCAGCCACTTGTCTGATCACTCCTATAGTATAGTTTTTATTGTCATTGTACATCATGTATGCAACAAAATTGGTCCTCTGGCCCTTCTGAAGTTCCTGGTCTCTCCTCCTCTTCTTGCCCATCTCTCCTGGTTCAGAATCCCCCACATCTTCCAGGCACTCCACCACATCCTTCTGCCAAGTTCCTGAGACAGACTCTTCCTCATCATCTGAACCCTGGGCTTCCATGACACTTGGGCAGAACAAGGGTGACTGGCCCAAAATCCCTGTGCTGGCTTTGGGTGTAAGGTATTCATGATCTCCCAGTCTCTAGCCTGGTATCTCAACCACCAAAGTGCAGTACCCAGGATTCCCAAGCACAAGTACAAACCAGGACTGACCCTCCTTAGCTTCTCAGATCAGACGAGTTCAAGCAGTTTCAAAGTAGTAGGCCCGGAGGTGGGTTCCTAATAGTTTGGTCCGGTTCTACCGAAATGTTATTAACTTAATGGCATGGTTCAGTTCGTTAGCAACCCAGGCCTGCCATGCCCCCGAGCTGGTTCTTTCGGTGCTGCCATATGTGCCGCCATCTTGGATTTTGCTTCTGCGCATGCGCAGGTTTTTTTTTTAAAGCACTGTGCATGCGCGCACGGTCGCAGTGCGCCCCTGAGCGAACCAGCACTAAGAAGATTTAGAACCCACCTCTGAGTAGGCCATAGAGTAATGCAAAGCTTTCACCAAAAATATTCTTAAGTTTTGCAAAGCACATACTTTAAATATACACATAAAAGGACCTCCCTCCCCCCACCTCTGTGTATGTGTGTGTTTTTTTTTACTGTTCCCTGTTTAAAATTATCAATAGTTTGCAATAGAAATTATAATTGCAAGTAATAGGTGTAAACAATTAGTAAACGTCATTAACATTCATAAAAATGCAATACAAAAATTCAAAATAAAACCAGCAAGACAAACATTAAAGCAATAACAGAAAGCACAAAGTAACAATTTAATTGGTACATTAAAAGTCTGGAAGAATAAAAAGTATCTTTGGCTAGTGCCAAAGACACAATAAGGATGGTGCCAGATATAACTAAGAGCCAGTTTGGTGTATGGTTAAGGCATTAAGACTAGAAATGACTAGAATCAGCAAATATATGTCCAATTGTCTGCAATTCCCTTTAGGTTGTATGGCCAAATAATTTATTTTTGCGGACAATGATTTATAAAAACCCTTACTTTCCGGTGCTTTATTAAAAGAAAAACCTGTATTTAAAGCAGCGGGGCATTTCCTATCAATAAGCATGATGTTGAGACCAGCTGAATCTTTATGACTTATGGTGATTTTTAATTGATATTTTGTTCCAAATCCTAGGTGCAACCAATGTTCCAAACCTAAGACTATGGAAAGTCTGGTTTGTCTTGCTTCAAATGAAAATCCATCTTGGGAACACACTTCTATAGCACAAGGTTATGTAATATTCTTATGCTATTCAATAATATTGGACTTTCATTCAGCAGTTTATGTTGTCAAATTATTTCAGCGGGGAAGGAGATGCCTAAATCTGTCTTTGCTTATAAGGTGAATTTTATGATAGATGCCACAAGATAGTTAAATTGTACAGCATATATACAGTAGAACATCCACAGGCGGGGGGGAAAGGGAGACAATATATTTAGCTAAATTAACAAAATTATGCTATAAATCAAACACTTTGTATATAGGACAGGAAATACAACATGCCCGATTTTATATTCTTGCGTTTATTCTGGTATTATTTAAATAAGGCATATAGACCAAAAAGAAATAGAAAATAGTAATCAAAGCAGAGTTATCAATTTGCACATCATTCCATCAAAATCAGTGAATAGCTTTGTGAAAGCTTAAAGGCTAACTCTTTATACCACAGTCTTTTGGCATTACAATCCAATGAGCAATATACTTGCTAGACTTTAAATATTTATCAACATACCGTATGTCACAACTTCTACTCTGGAAAGTTTTTTCTTCATTATGTTGCTGATGGAAACATTTTAAATCCCAAAGAATGGAAACATGGGTGCAGAAAAAAGTCAACTTTCTAGTTACCTTAAAAGAAATGTAAGCTTTAACCAACAAAACAATCCTTGCCTAATAATGTGTTTGCTTTTGTCACTTGCAGGCATTTTGTTCTACCAAGGAATGCATTAATGATTTGCATTTGTTTAGCTTTTCTGCTATCATGTGCAATTTTTGCGTAGGCAATAAAAATTAAATTAGAAATATCATCAAAGATGAGTAAGAAAGGGTTTAAATGCAATTATTTATTGGCTGAGTAATGTCAGACATTTATTTTTCCATAGAAGTAGAATTTCTCTCTCTCTCTCTCTTTGTTCCACAATTAACAATTCTTCCATGGCTGACCCACAACTGACATACATCACTGAACACTATTATTCCAATTATTCCTGCTAATTGCAACAAATTAGAAAATGTTGGAGTGTGTGACGCCCCCCCCCAAAAAAGAAATCAAGGCTACAATAACTTTGAGGAACAAGAGGAAGAGCCACAATTAAGATAGTGGTCAGATAAGAGAAATATGAGTCCAAAGCAGGAATGTCTTTTGAGAAAGCGTCTCAGATTTGATTTTCCCTAGTTCTTTTAAACATAAGGGCAAAAAGGGGAGAGGACATTCAGATTTTCAAAATTCTGTTACTGCAACATTATAATCACAGGTGGGCTTCAGCAGGTTCCGACCAGTTCTAAAGAACCGTTAGCAGAAATTTTGAGTAGTTTGGAGAACCGGTAAATACCACCTCTGACTGGCCCCACCTCCATCTATTTTTTGCTTCCCGAGTCCCAGCTGATCAGGAAGGAATGGAGATTTTACAGTATCCTTCTTCTGCCATGCCCACCAAGCCACGCCCACAGAACTGGTAGTAAAAATTTTTGAAACCCACCACTGATTATAATGAAGTAGTATTTCATAACTTTTTGTTTCCTGGTTTGGGCTTCCTGAAAGGGATTGATAGAAGGAGGAAGTGCTCTAAGATATCCTACACCTATTCCCATTCATAGAGTCACCCCAAAATAGTCAAAAATCATTCCTTTAAGAAGTGGATTTAGGCTGGTTTACACACAATTCAAACAGGAAAAGCAAATCACTCTAATTTGTTGTTAATTTTGAACCCAAAAGAAAACGTTACACAAAAAAAGGCTTTGCTACTTTTAGTGACACAAACATGTCCCCAGATGGCTTCTTGCAGCCCTCTGAAAAGTTGAGAGCCTGAATCACAGCCCCAGCTCTTCAAATGTTGCTTATTTTCATATGTGAGGCTTAATCTTGGTTCAAGCAAAAGTATAATGAGAAGTACACTATAAACAGCAATTTATTGGACAGCATTGCAGTAACAGAAATTTCCTTGAAATATATACCCAGTTCTACTCCTTAGACCAGTAAGAAAAGTTGTGAGAAACAAAAACAAATGATAGATGTCCCAAAATTATAGTAAAACAACCTTTCATATACTGGGCTCCCGATGTGTTTGATTTCAATTCCTGTAGTCCACCATTGGATTAAAATTCAATACATCTGGAGAACATCAAGATAAGAAAAGCTGTCCTAAAGCAAGCATTATTATTTTAAAAAATAGCCTCTCTACTGATGATCACGTAGAAGGATACTTTTCTCTGACTTCCCCCACTCCAAAATGTTTGAAATTCAACTGCAATCTATTTCACTGAATCCTGCATTAGGGATTGGTTTAAATAAATAAGTAAACAAACGAATGAATAAATAAATAAATAAATAAATAACCTTGTTTGTTTGTTTAGTGGGGTATATCCTGCAGGAAAATTTTCTGTTTTTGAAGAATCTATAGGTAGGGTTACTCAACTCTGGCAACTTGTAACTGGATGAACTTCAACTCCCAGAATTCCGCAGCTAGTATCGCTGATTGAGGGAATTCTGGGAGTTGAAACCCACCCACTTAAAGCTGCCAGGATTGAGAAACACTGATCTGTAGTATTTTCCCACTGTCCTGATTAGGAATAATTCTGGATAATTACTACCACAATGGCAACAAGGTTTAATATTGGTTGCAAACGTTTTGTCACCATTCGAGGAGACATTGTCAGTGTGCTTTGACTATACTGTTATCTCCTTGAATGGTGATAAAGCGTTTGCAACCAAATTGCCGAGCTCAGAACTCACCCAAATACCAACCTGAGCTATTTCTGTTCAAATACATTCAAGGTTTAATATACCCAAATGAAGCTACTGAGGTGTTTTTTTAACCTTACATTAAATTTATACCAGTAAACTGTCTTCTTTATAACTAAATGCTTTTGAGCACCTTTCACTGAGGTGTATTGATCATGTTTGGTCAACGGGTTACAAATGAATGAGTCAGCTCTATTTCAGTGGCATGCGGAAATACTCAACTCAAGGATGCTAGCTTGTATTCTAGACACCTAGTACACGTATGTGTGTCCACAAGAGCATTACAGCTGAGATCTCCTCCTTCAGCTTTTCTATAAGAGATTTCAACCAATAGCCCTCGATTTCATGAGACTTTTTAAAAAAATATTTAATTACTAAATGCTACTATTGTTAAGCTCTTCTTGCCTTAAGTCATTTTTAAATAAAGTTTTTGGTCTGCTCCTGCTTAGAGTTAGGAATTGTACCTCTCGAGTACGTCTTCGTGATGAAGTTTACATTGGATGACGGAACAGGAACATTGGATGTATATCTCCTGGACAGTGTAAGAGAATAGATTATTGGTCTCTTGACTTAATTAGATTAAATCTAAACTTACCGTATATTTGATTCAAAGTTATTTTTGTAACAAAGTGAAGATGGCAAGGACTATGTAGTAATTTAAAAAACCATGCTCAATTCCATGTACAGTTGACTGAAAAATAAGCATATTCAAGTGCCTTGGATACCTGCACTGGACTTAGTTTAATTATTTTCCAACTGTCCTGGAATATTTTCTATTTTAAATGTATCCTTAATTCACTGGGACACTTGCAATGCAATGCAATGCAATGCAATGCAATACAATACAATACAATACAATACAATACAATACCTTTATTGACCAAGTGTGATTACACAAGGAGGAATTTGTCTCTGATGCAAAAGCTCTCAGTGTACATACAAACAACAAGGCAATATAATCATAAGACACCAATAGGAGAAGGTAGTAAAAAAGATGAGAAGGATAATAGTAATACAGCCATACTGTATTTTTGTATTACCCACATAGCCATGGGTAAATAATCCTTAGACATAAGACAATACTGTGGTAATTAGGTGTTCAGTGATGGCACAAGGGGAAAAATTATCTTTGTGTCTAGTTGTTTTGGGATGCAATGCTTTATAGCAGCATCCTGATGGGAGAAGTTGAAGCAGTTTGTGTCCAGGATGTGATGTGCCAGTGAATATTTTCTCAGCCGTCTTCCTGACCTGTGCAATATACAAGTGCTCAACGGAAGGCAGGCTGGTTGCTATTGTTTTTTCCACAGTTTTAACTATCTGTTGAAGTCTCTGCCTGCCCTGTTTGACTGTTGTACCAAACAGCAACCAAACAGGACAAAACAAAATTTTATTAAAATTATATAAAATTAATTTATATTTTATGACTTTCAGCTCTTATAACAAAATGAAATATCTGGAAGAAAACCAGACCGTTTAATAATGTCAACATTATATTTATTCTTTCTTCCAGAAAAAATTCTTCCGAATTCCAGCTTCTAAAGTCTTAACCAATAATATATGTCAAGAGAATATGGACAGCATTATGCATAGACTTTGCCCTGCAGACAGATCTCTAGGTAAGGAATTTCTATTGATAAAACCATGCAGATATTCTTTCATCGTGCACCTTTTTTATTATTCACATATCTGTTATATTTGTCCGTTACATCTGTCTTTATACTGCAATTTGTCCTAACCCTAAGGACGGGAAAATAAATAAATAAATTTACATATTTTCTAACTGCATAATAAATCCCTTTGGTTACGTTCTGTAAAGACAGCCATTTATATTAGATTCTTCCAATGTTAAACATTTCATTAAGGATAATCCACCTGTAGGCTCCTACCTAATCATTATGTTATTGCAGTTAGTTGCCATGAGAATATAATTGAAATCTTTCTGATTAACAACAATGTAGGCTTTTTGTCAGAATACAATTTGAATGGGCTTCTAGAACTGTAAAAGAGGAGTGAAAGCTGTAGGCTGAGGGACAAAAGAAGGAAAGTGTTGAACTATCTTCCCATAGTATCTGTCTATCCTTTTTAACATGGCAGAGTTGACGCAGTCAAGCAGTGCTATTTATCAGGATCTTGGAAGCATCCCTTGTCTGTTGCAGTTCCCTCTGGAAGGAGGTTCCTCCTAAGATCCAAAGAGCTCCCAGTCTGCTAGGGGCCTGAAGATTAGTTCCTTGCTTTGCCTAGGCTGTTGGCAAGGATGACTAAACTTTCCTTTTAAGTTAGGTTGTTTCCTTTTGTTTCTGTTGTTGTTGTTATTGTTATAGTTAGTTGCGAAGTCGTGTCCGACCCATCGCAACCCCACGTTCCTCCAGGCCTTCCTGTTCTCTACCATCCTCTGGAGTCCATTTAAGCTCGCGCCTAATCCTTCAGTGACTCCATCCAGCAACCTCGTTCTCTGTCGTCCCCTTCTTCTTTTGCCCTCAGTCTTTCCCAGCATTAGGCTCTTCTCTAGTGAGTCCTTCCTTTTCATTAGGTGGCCAAAATATTTGAACTTTGTTTCTACCTGGTTTATTATTCTGCTAGGTCTACCTTTTTTAGTTTCTGCTCGTGTTTAAATCATTTGTAAATTAATGTCAGGCAGCAAATAAATGTAATCATCATCAACATCACCACCACAAAATATAAAGCTCTCCAGATAGAAGTAGGATGACTAGCAAAAGAAATAAAAGATAGTGTCAATAGTAATAGGAGTCTTGGTGCAATCCCAAAACATATGGAGCACCACTTGAACACCACTTGGCATTAACAAAATCACCATCAATCAATTGCAAAAGGCAGCTTTACTTGGAACAGCTTCCATCCTAAGACATTACCTTCAATAATATTAAACAATAACACCTGCCTTTCCCAGGTTATTGGGAAGGATTCAATAGCTGGACAAAAGGGCCAAATCCATTTTGAATTACTGGTTGATTATGTGACCATTAATCATAATATCTTTATTATTACTAGTTGCAGGAGAAGAAATAGCCCAAAAATAGTGGAGTTCTAATAGGACGTTTGCAATAGAGAAACATAAAGTGAATAGAGGAAAATGTGGTTTATGAAATAAGAAAGCAAGGGAAAATTAGAATAAATCAATCCAGCCCAGATACCTTGGAATCATATTCTTAGATATTATTTCTGAGCAAGGAAAATTACAGCAGTAATGGCTAGAATTCTGTAGAATAGAATAGAACAGAACAGAACAGAATAGAATAGAATAGAATTCTTTATTGGCCAAGTGTGATTGGACACAGAAGGAATTTGTCTTTGGTGCATGAGCTCTCAGTGTACATAAAGAGACAAGATATATTCGTCAAGAATCATAAGGTACAACACTTAATGTTAGTCATAGGTTACAAGTAAGCAATCAGGAAACAATATCAATAAAAGTCGTAGGATACAAGCAACAAGTTACAGCCCTACAGTTCTGTTACTCTAGAATTCTCTAGAGTAACAGAAGCACAAAGGGATCCATACAAAGAACATATTTTTGCCTATCTCTAAAAAGAAGAGCAAGGGGTCAGTGAACTCTCTTTTCTATAGTAGGGAGGAACTGCTCCTAACTTCTGAACAATGAGAACATAAACACTTAATATGAAAGCAGTCCTGCAGATATTCCAGCAAAAATCTCTAGCCAAGATGTTGAATTGTATCTAAAAAGTAATTGGAAACTATAGCATATATATATAAATGCAGGCATTACCTGTCAAACAATTGGAATGCATAACGTACGAGAGAAAATGTTAGTTGAAAAGGGTCATTCTTGGTATTCTGGCAAATGTTTTGACTTGAATAAGAGAAGCTATTACAGCTGCTATCTGCTGCTATCAAGTATAACAAAGGAAAGCCTATTAACATATTTGGGAATCACATTTAAGTACTAACATGAAAGCCAGCATAGAAAGCTGCCAAATGCCTGTTTCTATAGGTAGAAAGATGCAATACAAATGTGATTACTTCCAAGCTACTTTTCAAAAACCTAAGTAGGATGTTGACCATGTTGCCAATTTTTTATTTTTTTTCAGAAACCGGTTAGTATGAACCTAAGCAATTAGATTCATCCATTATAGTCTAGAAATAAATCACTCAGTAACCTTTGTAAGAGAATTGCAGATCAGAAATATGTCAGTGATTTGCCTTGAGATGCCTTGAAGCATTGAAGTTTACTGAAAAGTTCTGTCTTGAAATATTTTGCTATTTAGTAAACTTTCCTTGACAGGAAATCAAAACTTAATTTTTCTCTTTTTTTTTTCATTGCAGCAAAATATTTGCAAAAGCTATGCTTATATGTTGGTTATTTAGTTTTGAGTGTATCCAGTTGAGGGGCGGGGGGTTACGTTCTTCCACTCAATTGGATCGGATCCTTAGGGACTGTTTGTACAAGTCCCTGAATTTTTTTGGCAATGTTTATCATAAGTGGAAAAACCTTCCTAGGGCTGAGAGAGAGTGATTGGCCCATGGTCACCCAGTTGGCTTTGTTCCTAAGGCTATAGTACCAGTACCTACAGTAGATCTCACAGTCTTCAGGTTTTTAGCCTGATGATACCGTAACCCAGTGATGGCGAACCTTTTCGAAGCAGTAATTGCATTGTCACCCTGTTCTTGGAAAAGATAATAGAGTCCTTCTTTTCCACCTACACCACTTCCCTCAAAATATTATTAGGGCAATTTAGGGGTTGTGTTTTTTCTTTGAAGTCCATGTTCACAGTTACTTGAGATCTATCCTTTAAATTTGTCATTTCATAACTTAAAATGTATGTATATAAGATCATTTACGACCCCAGTTCACTATGTATATCAAATCATTGACCTATAGTCTGAGAAGGACCTGTAGAGATGACAGTGAAATGTAGATGGCAAACCGACAGGCTTAATTTCATAAAACTAATTAGTGAAAAGAGCTGCTATACTTGAAACTTGATGAAGACATGGCAGATTAAGCCTAATTGGATAGAAGAGGCCTTTGGGACAGCAAAACATATGCTTTGATTTCCAGTAAAGTTGATGCATCTTGAAGAGTGAATATATAGAAAAAACTATAACTTTGCAAGAGAAGATCTATGTTGCATTGGAGAAAAGGAATATTCTCAATAGTGGAGTCCTATTCTTTTTTATATGACACTTCCATTATGTTTGCTGTAAGAACTACATTGTATTGTGAGATGTTAACCATGTCAGGCAAAATCACACGTAAATGATTTGCTGTCCCTTCAAACAAAGTCACAGATGGTGTAAGTTGTCTTTTCTAATCTTTATAAATGTTTTTCTTCCCATAAGCCTCACAAAAAAAATATGTATAAACCTAAATGCAATCTGTGCATTTGCCAGCAGGATTAGCCTTGTTTTCTGCAAAAGTAGTTTATGTTCCTCGCTCTATATTTTGTGTTTGCAAATTAAAGGTCTGATGTTTTCGAGGAAGAGGATAGAACATTAAGGGCAAAAGCTAGCTTCTGCATAATTTTGTGTTGTATCGACAAGTTATCTCTCTGAAAGAGCAAGGACTACGATTGAATTCGTGACATGTAACAGAATTCTAAGAAATAGATTTTCCTCTTTAGAATTACAAATATCTGATAGAATCACAACTGCCTTTTGAGATATATGAATTTTATGCTGGGTTGTTTGTTTGCTTTTTGCCAATTATGTTTTACATTTATTTCACAAAGTGACACTCCAGTGAAGCAGTTTGACCATTAAATTAATGTTTCCAGCCCTGTAAAATGTATTTTGAAATAGGTCATACTGATACAGTATACCAAAAAAAAAAAAAAAACCACAACCCCTTCACATTTCATTTGCTTTTCATTTATAGATGACTTCCCGTGGCTTGAATGCTTCGTCAAATCTTACTTTGTCCAAGATGGAACAGAAAACCGACTTTGCTATCAAATTTTTGATACTACAGTTGCTGAAGATGTCTGAGATCTAACTGCTGAGAAGATTCAAAGGTTATAATTTTTAAACCTTCAGTTGAATAAATAAGCAACATAGTTTTTTTTTTAATAATGTACTTTTCTATCATGTGCATAAATAAAGAAGTTACCTGAGAGTATAATATTTAAACGGGGTGTGCTCTATTTTTCTATACAGAAAATCCATCCCTGTTCATTGGCATTTTTTTGCAATTTTTTCAGGATAATTTAATGAACATTAAGTTACTATACTACTGTTACATCCAAATTCTTAATCTCTATAACCACACCAAATCCTGGACATTTCACAATCTTTTAAACTTTTTTTTTTCCCCTCTGTGAGGTGTAAGCTCAACTAATCTATAGGTAGTTCTCAATGATGCTAATTGGGACTGGAAGCTCCATTATTAAGCAGCATGGACACGAGTTGAAACACTGTGACAACACCACTTAGCAATGGCAGTTTTGGCAGTCTCAGTTGCCATTGTTAAGTGAGGACCTCACAAGTCCTTAGCAATCGCACTTAGACTTACTTATATACCACTTCATAGAGCTTTACAGCCCTCTAAGTGGTTTACAGAGTCAGCAGAGTTTACCAATCTCGGAAAGATGGAAGGCTGAGTCGACCTTGAGCCTGTCAGGTTTGAATTGCTGGCAGTGGGCAGAATTAGCCTGCAATACTGCATTCTAACCACTGCACCACCACGGCTGATTAAGTGAAAACCTCACATGACTTTGACTTGCAACTTTCTGCCAGGTCCCCCCCCATTGACTCAGAAGCCAGCAGGGAAAGTCACAAATCACCATCATGTAACCAAAGAACCAGTCATGACTGTCATTC
>JANHFT010001540.1:63832-80590 GCA_032467955.1 Pseudoxenodon macrops
AAAAAACTGTTCTTGTGTCTAGTTGTCTTGGTTTGCAGTGCTCTGTAGCGTCGTTTTGAGGGTAGGAGTTGAAACAACTTATGTCCAGGATGCGAGGGGTCAGTAAATATTTTTCTGGCCCTCTTTTTGACTCGTGCAGTGTACAGGTCCTCAATGGAAGGAAAATGGAAAAAGAACTCTCTCTCAAGTGGCTCACATCTTCGACATCAGTCATACTGCACATTTAGCATGGAAAATTCAGAGACCAGAATGCCTTTTTTATCTCCTAATGTCTAAGCTCACTTTTACATTGGAAAAGTCTGGCATTGGGAAAAGTTGGGGTCAGCTGGGAGAGGGACTAGAGGTCTATCTAATTCTAAAGCAAGTAATTTCTTATAAATACAGGGAGGGAGGGAGGACTCATGAAGTGAAAGATTGGATGTGCCAGACAAAGGCTGGATGTCTCAGCTCTCCTAGTTTCCCAGTGGCAGAGTTTGGGAAATGTTCGACTTCAAAATATTCTGACTACAAATATTTTGCCTGTCTACCCATTGTTTTCCCCTTCTTTTCTGAAACTTGCCAAGCATAAACATTATTTTAGCCCATCATTTGTTCATGTCACAAGTTCGAAGTATGTAAACTTTGTTTGTGCATCAATGACATCATTATTAGCCATTATTTGGTCCAGGACTGCAGTCTGCAGGTTGCGGTCCATGATACTCTTAACAAACAACTTCAGTTCCACAATTCAAAGCTTACCTTCTGTCTCTCACTCTTTCTCAGCATCCAACTTTTACAGCCTTATATTACTATTATTATTTTTAAAACCATTGGATCCTTATTAACTTTGAATTTTTCTTATCCTTCATGACCTCTTCTAAGCTTGTCATTTTTCTTCTTCTCTTCAGTCATGCCCAATTATTTGAGACTTCTTGACAGGTCTCTGCAGTTTTCTTGGCAGCATTTTCAGAAGTGGTTTGCCATTACCTGCTTCATAGATCTGAAAGAAGCTGGCTCAAGGTCACCCAGCGGACTTTGGGTCCAAGGCAGGGCTAGCACTCATAGTCTCACTTTTTCTAGTCTGATGCCTTAGCCTTACATCAAGCTAGCGATCTCTGTTTCTTCCTAAAATTAATGTGTGTTTTTTTTTTTACTTTTTCAGAACATGGTGCAAATTTGTTCCTGGGTCCTAGAAAAGAAACTGTTATCTTCTTTTCTGTCAGCTACATGTTCAATAACACACACATCAACATTATTTTTTAATCTTAATTAACATTAACGTTTCTATTTTTACTTTCAGAATAAACTTTTCTAAACATCTCTTAACTTCTGGTTAGCAAAGTGATGGTTTTTTTTTTCCTGCCTCAGACTTTTAACATTAAAATATCCAACCAACTTTTATTCCAACAATCATGTCTCCTAGTCTTGTCATTTTTATATTTGCTATATGATTTAAAGATATGAGAGCCATAGTACAGTCCTATCTCTCTCTCCCTTTCTTAGTTAAAAATTCTCTTTTCCTCCAAATTCAGTTCTTATTCTAGCTTTTCTTTTACAATAAACAATTCTCAGAAAGAAAGTTTCTGGAAAGTCTATTCGATTTAGTATGTTTCACATTCTTCCAAGATAACAATTGTTGATGGGTTGAGAAGGGATGGGAAAATGAATGATATACAATTTCCGAGTCTTTTATTTATGTTTTTGTAACATCTGGCAGAAAGGGATTTTTATTTTTTCCTTTAAATATCAGGTCAGAAAAACATCTAGTATGCAGAGGATAATCTGGATGTCAGATTAGGAGGCAAATAAAATGTTCGGTCTCCCAACAGAAACAGCTTTTCTGTAGAGTTGGCTCTCAAAATGCTAACTAATTTGCTGCGAGCAATCATACTGTAATAACATTTGTAAATGCAAACATTTAGTCCATCTCTGGACTCTTAAATCATTTTATTTACAAGAATGTTTTTCATAGGTGTTTTGGGAAATAGTTAATTGGCTTTCTGCTCAACTCTCTCTCACACACACACACACACACACCCAAAAAAAGGAACAAGGAGTGATACAGTCATGGAAAGTAGGTATTCTGGGCTTAAGCATGCCAGTTGTTTTGAAAATGGACAAGAACTCTCCATGGCGGCTATATTGTGTCATATTCTCAGCATTTCCAAATAGGCTTAAAAAGTCTAGGAATCCCTGCAATACTGGATCCTTTATGCCCAAAATAGATTAGTAGCCCAAGAACCTGTTCTGTCCAGCAAACACTCTGCTGACCTAATGCAGGCCCAAGTGGATGCATTTCTCTACCCATCCTTGCATATTACTCAGTTGTATGTGGAAATACTGAACCATTTGCAGATTTTGGAAAAACCGAGGAGCAGGAAATGCTGTTGAAGAATTCAGTGTGGTTTCTGAAGAGATTCAGCGGTGTTCAAAACCAAAATCTAGTCTGATTGTCTTGGGAATTAGTAAGGAAAGCTAGGAAGACAGTGAACGTGTCTTTATTTATCCAGAGGGCATTGGAAGTATTATCAGCCAGCAGCAGGGATTTTATCAAGTCCACATCAGAGGAGACAAGTTGTGATTGCTTTAAAAAGGACTTGCATTTCCAGAACACGAGAAAAGCCCTGTGACTTTAATGGCGGTGGGTTCAATGCAGCGTTTTGTAAAATGAAATCAAACTGCGCATGAGAAACCTGTAGGCGGAAAAGGAATATCAACAAATAGGAATGCTGAACAATTTATGGTTGCAATTCCAAGGTGCAGCTATTAAAATAAAATAAAAAAGAGGAAAGGGGATGAAAAGGAGAACGAAAACTCCGCAGTAAAATGAAAAAACAAACAGCTTTCCAAAGGCGTCAGTTAAAACAGTGCTAAAATGTCACCTTGTAACAGATTAGTAGCAGCCAGGAAATGAGAACACAATATTCCATGTAGTCTGTGGGGAGGAGGTGGAGGGGAATTGAAGACAGCTGGAGATGAATAATCTACATCTTGGAAATCTGCTACCAAATAGATTTGACATGAGATGAATTGACATGTGTGCAGGCATGATGTAATGACTGAACAAAAGACAATAACATTGAAACATGCCGTGTTTTCTATACCACACTGCCTATTATCACACTTCCCAACCTGGTTTCAGGATCTGTGGCACTTCAGTTCTCATCATTCCCAGCCAGCATTATTTTTAGAGTGCTTGTTGGCCTGATTTCTTAGCTCTTTTTTTTTCTTCCCCCATAGCTTTTGCAGTTCCAGAGATACTGGGAAAGATGTGGGCTGTATTTCGATCGCTGGTTCAATAAGCAGACCTGCTCTGGTTGTTAAGCATTCTGAATCAAAAGCCATCTGAAAATTTCAAATTATCCCAACCTTCCTCCCCCCCACACACATTCATCATTAAACTGTAGCAGAGGAACATTCGTAAGAAATGTAAAAGGTTTTCAATGTGCATGCAAATGCATTAACTTGGAGGTCCTTTCAGTAAGAGAAAATGAGTTTTCTAGGGCAGAATCTTGTATGGAGGAGCTGCAAAATACATCTATATAACCAGGATGGCTGAATAGAAGTGAGTAGTAGGGATAACATGTAGATATAATAAGAATGATCCATCAGCGTTATCATATACAGCCCTTCAATCAGAATAGAGGTGGAAGGGACCCTCAAGGTCTTCTAGCCCAACTTCCAGTTCAAGCAGGAGACCAAATACAATTTGAAACAAGTGGCTGTCCAATCTCTTCTTAAAAACCTCCAGTGATGAAGCACCTACAATTTCTAAAGGTAAGCAGCAATCAACCAGTGGAATAGGATAGAATAGAATTCTTTATTGGCCAAGTGTGGTTGAACACACAAGGAATTCGTCTTTGGTGCATAAGCTCTCAGTGTACATAAAAGACAAGAGACATTCATCAAGAATCATAAGATACAACACTTAATGATAGTCATAGTGTACAAATTAGCAATCAGGAAACAATATCAATAAAAACCGTAAGGATACAAGCAACAAGTTATAATCCTGCAATCATAAGTGGGAGGAGATGGGTGATAGGAACGATGAGAAGACTAATAGTAATAGTAATGCAGTCTTAGTAAATAGTTTGGCTAATTGTTCTCACTGTTTCTCCTTAATTCCAGGTTGCTTCTCTCCTTAATTAGTTTCCATCCATTGTTTCTTGTCTTTCCTTCTGGTGCTTTGGAAAATAAGTTGACCCACCTCATCTTTGTGGCAGCCCCACAAATACTGGAACATGCTATCATGTCACCCCCTAGTCCTTCTTTTCTCTAGACGAGTCATAGTCAAATCCTACAACTGTTCTTCAGTCCTTCGTTGACTGAAAACATGCATTGAAAGGGCCCATAAGTTGGGCACCCCATTGTCTTGACTGATGTATAGTTTGCCAATAAAATTAGTTTAAATGGATACATTAAATCTGTGTGATTCAGCAAATAAGGAAGATTATCATTCTAAAGAATTTCATCAATTGGGTTCCTACAAATACAACAAAATGTAAAGTGATCTGTAAAGATTATCATGGTATGTCTTTGTTTTGCATAAGACCAAATTAGATTTGCTGGATGGAATTTGTGAGCTGGCAAATAGCAACTGTATTTGTCTGGAGAAGAAATAAAAAAGAAATCCCTAATGTTTAATATTTAAAACCTGTATAAAATTATCAGCACCAGGAGTAGGAATTATTCCTGGATGCCCACATCTGATGGGCTAAAAACTACATAGGAAAAATGAGTACAGTAAGGAAAGTACATATCCATCATTCTAAAAAACCCATTTTTCTAGAGCTTTATATACTTATAGTCATTCAAAAGTGGATAGATCTAATTTTCATAAACATATCCTCCTCCCCATTTGCTGTTTAGTGCTAAATCACCAATATTCTGAGTATTTGAGGAGACTCCTGCATGTGCTGGTATAGTAAACCTTAATTGTTGTAGGCATTTCCAGTTTTGTGCTCCAAATCAGTATCAGAAAAAGCCATGCAATTGAAGTGCTCTCATTTTGTCTGTTGGTTGACTTATTTCATACCCCAGGGGCTGATTCTAGGAAAGCTTGGGAATTATATTGGAGACAGTTATCTCTGGCTGAACACACATCGATGGTCATACACTATCTCTTTGTCAGAGCAGATTAGGTGTGATCAGAATGTGGATCAGTTTGCAGAACAATAGTTTACACTAAGTTTGCCATTCAGATTGTCAGAGACTTGGCTCTGTATGGATAGAGACTCATGTTACCAAGGATTCATTTTGGCCTTTGGACTGATGTCAAGAGATGTCCAACATGGTCTATTCCACCCATGGGCTTGATCCTTGACCTCCTGGCTTCTTCATGAAGTCAAAGAAGTTATGATTAGCTATATCTCTACATTATTACCATACTAAGTAGCCTTCATAGAGATGGTCTATGAAGGCTACTACGGTAGTAATAGGTACCTTCTTGTGGACTGACCATTAGTGGTTCCTCTTCCTAACCACCTGGTTTTAATCTGCCTCATTTTCTCTGGTCGAAATTGAACAGAATTAGGTGTGATAATGGAAGAATTGCCTCTGCCCTGTATTAGTGGGGATGGGAAGATTGCCCTTGTTGCAATTGTGTTGCTGATGTGCAAACTATTTAAACATATTGCACAAGATTGCTCATGACATGCATTCTCTGGTTCCCTAGATGAGCTGCACGAAGCAAGGCCAGAGACGACGTGAATAGCTGAATTGGGCTTTCAGTTATGAGACCATTGCCATACCCACATAAAAATTTTACTTATAATTACTGGACTGAGTATATATGTTTCTCTTCTGTCATGCTCTAATCCTATGATAAATAAATAGTAATAGACATAGTGGTTTGCCCTTAAGAACCTTTTGTGAATATGAACTAGTCTCAATTTTCCTTTCTGCTGAGTAAAGAAGCAGCTGCAAGGTGCCCTTGAGGAAGCAGATTAGCTGGATTCTCTTCAGTCACAATACAGGCCTAGAAATGGCACTGGGACAACCTTGGTCACCCTAATGCAGTGATGGCGAATTTTTTAGGCAGTGAGTGCCCAAACCGGAATGTGTGTGCATGTTCATGTGCCAGAGTGGAAAGTCAGCTGGCTGGTGCGCATGAGCGTGCCGGCCAGCTGATCTTTGGGTTTCTGGCAGGCACATGCGTGCCAGCCAGCTGGTCTTCGCGGCATGCCAGAGCACCAGAAACCTGAAGACCAGATGTCCAGCGAACACATGCCTGTTTTTGGCAGAATTTTGGGCTGTCTTCAGGCCATTTTTCAGGTGGTTTTCCGGGCCATTTTCCGGCTGATTCCTAGGCCATCTTTGGCTGGAAAACAGCCTGTTTTTGGGTCGCTTTCAGGCTGTTTTCTGGGGCTCTGGTTCCCGTGAAGACCAGCTGGCCAGTGCTCATGTGCACACCGGAAACCAGAAGAGCAGCTGGCAATGTGCATGCCACCTCTTGCACACGTGCCATAGGTTTGCCATCATGGCCCTAGTGGGACCTAAATTAGGATATATTTATATTCTACCATGGACATTTTAAGTTGTTGATTACTGCTTATTGCCATTCTACTGGAAAGTGCTGAGAATCAGTTGAGAATACTGTAGTTTGGAAATGTGATTTATAGGCAGGTAAGCAGCTGTGATATTATTCCAGGTTTGGGCTATGCTTGGAGCCAGATTTAATGGTTGGTTTTAAATTTAATGGTATATGGAACTAGTACTAGTATTTGACAAATATGAATCTTGGTTTAATATTTGGGCAATAAATTAACAGTACTGTGTGTAAAAGAACCTTGCTTCCCTCCTTCCTTTCATTGAATTCTGATTTCTTAGGTTACATTAGTTCTGCAGTCATCATAATAGACTGATATAGAAATGTATGAACTGAAAGTCCTGATTTGCCCCACTCCTTACTAGCACTGATGGTGTTGGCAAGTTTGTGTAATGAACATCTGCAAGAAGACAACCAACCTTAAGAGGAAACAAAGCCACCCCCCCATTTCAATCCTAAAATACAAATATTCTCCCTTATTGCTATAGCAACCCCATTTTTTATTTAAGCTAAGTCCCACAACTGGATTTTGCACACTATGCCAGAGGCCAGACTGCAAAAACCAGATAGAGACGCGAAAAAAAGAGGCAAGGCCAGGAAATGCAATTTGATACAAAGTTAAATTTAATTAAAATGTAATTAATTAAGTACAAGATGGTGACATCATATGATGGAAACCGAAGACCTGGGGACTGAGATTCTGCACCCATTGTTTAGAATGTGTGTGAACCCCCTCTGGTAGCTAAACTATGAGTCATGATTGAGCATGTTGTGTTAGCTCAGCCAAATTCAACAAGCTGTAGTTATAACTCTAGTACAAATGTAATTGAATGGGAAGTAGATGTATATCTCTCTGTGGGATGTACTCTGCAATTGTGAATCACCACTGACTGCTGATCAGTAGCTCCAATTCTGTCATAGCAGCAAGAAACCATCCATGCATAGCAACCAGTTGGCCCAGAAGTACATTTCCTTTCACTGCCAAAGATATGCCCCAGCCCAATAGGTTGAACATCACACTAGAGGTGCAGCTGTACCGGCAAACTGACAATATAGAGCTTGTTAGATGCTGGACTGGGAGACCTACGCTTCTCTTATCTACTTGTGAATCCCTCTGGGAGGTTGAAGGGAGAGTAGCCTCACAAGGGTAAGCTCATTATGCTCATTACCTCTTTTCACAGCAGCTGAGCAGAGGCTACATTAGATGTGTTTCTGTCTCCAGGTTTCCCTGGCTGGCCTTTCTTATGTAAACACCAAGTTTGTTTGTGCTAAGGAAGTGTGAGCTACTCAAGAGAAGGAGGGGGGGGGGAAACACAACATGCTGAACGTTACCTATTTCATCATCTCCAGCATAGTAGATTCAAACCACTATTTGCAAGAGGTAACCAAGGACTACATATTACAATGTAATATGATGGCAGAATGCAGTCAGTTTTCATCATTGATCTTTTCTTTCTAACAACAGTTCAGGGACTCTGTTGTAGGCAGGTCATGAATTTGCCGTACAGTCAAAATGCATCGTCCTGATGAGAGGAAATGGAAATGGTGCTTCTGAGTCATCTGACAGCAGCTGTGAAGTGTAGTTTTAGGGAGGTTCAACATCTGGAACACTCCTGTAGAGATTGGGAAGAGCAAGCCAATATCTTGTTGGCAAAAGAAAAGCAAAAATGTGATTGTAATTTAAGCGCATTCATATTTAAATCATGCATTTTCAAATTGGAGAGAGATGGTATTGAAAGCCCTGGAAGATGGGGATTTCAATATATTAAAATATAAACCCTCTTTGGCTTCCCTAAGAGGCAATGTTCAGTTCTGAAAAAAGTTTACACCTATTTAGAAACAAGTCTGTTTCACTCAATTGAATTTATTTTGAAATAAAGATGGATAGGGACAGCTTTCTTTGTATGACTGGAAAGCATTAGAATAAATCTAAGAAAAAAGGTTATAAAGAACTGATGGAACTTTGTATAAAGTTCTTCCCCTACTCACCCTAAAAAAAAAAAAAGCAATGATGCTGCAAAGAAGACAAACAGTAGGTAAAATAATAGTTCCAAAAGTTATTACTCCTTTATTGGCTTCATTCTTTATAAAGTATTCTTGTTTGTTATATTAAAAGAGCGACAGGAAACACCCAGGAGCCACTTAAGAATGAAACTGGAAAAAAAGGGAGATGAGAAAGTTATGATTAACCAACTTCTAAATTCCCACACTACATTGAATCATAAACTAACCAAACTGGCTAGGGTTTGCACAATATGCTAAACTCAAAAGCAAAACCTGACATGCCGTGTCAGAAAGATAGTTTAGAACTGATAAAGGTATAATAAAGGAGCCACTTGCAACCTTGGAGGAATTTATGAACAAAATAAATTTAAGTTTCCCAGAGCCAGCCATGGCAAAGAGTTTGGTTTGGTGGACAAAGGGAATACCCGGGATTTAGTGCACCTTGGTCTTAATGAAGCAGGAGTCAAGAGTTCTCATGATATTGTGATCCAAAAGAATCAATGTTGGATTTGCAACTTGAACAAATTCATCCCATATGTACTCATAAATAGGGCAGCATGGTGGCTCAGCAGTTAAGGCGCTGGGCTTGTCAACTGGAAAGCTGGCCGTCCAGATTCGAGACCCAAGCACTATGGGATGGGGTGAGCTCCTGCCCACCCAGCAGTTCGAAAGCATGCAAATACAAGTAGATAAATAGGTACCATTGCAGTGGGAAGGTAACAGCGCTCCATGATGTCATGCTGACCACATGACCACAGAAATGTCTTTGGACAGTGCTAGCTCAATGGCCTTGAAATGGAGATGAGCACTGCCCCCTATAGTCGGCTATGACTAGCAGAGTAAAATTCACAGGGGACTCCTATACTCATAAATGGTTCATCATCTCAAGGAAGCAAGGAAGCATCAGGCGAGGTGGGCCCACAATTACTCAACCTCTTTATAAATAACTTCCAGGATTGTGGTAATATCAAATTATAAGGATTGGCTAATCCTTTGCCAGGACACAATCCCAATTCAAAATTGTGCCTGCCCTGAACACATCAAATTTAATAAACTGATGTTCACTCATGTCCAATGCAGGGGTGGGCTTCAAAAATTTTAGCAAGGGGTTTTCTACCTGGTTGCTAGGTGGGCGTGGCCATGGTAGATGTGGCCTAGTTGGCCTCATGCACCACGATTGGGGGGGCGTTTTTTCCCTCCCCAGGCTTCAGAGGTTTCCTTGAGCATCCGGGAGGGCAAAAACAGCCTCCCCAGGCTCTGGAAGCCCTTCCTGAATTTCCAATAGGCCTGTTTTTTGCCCTCCCCGAGCCCCCTTGCATGCACCCAAAATGGGCCACGTGGAGACTCTTGGGAGGGGTGGGGTGAGGTGGGCGGGGCCAGCCAGGAGTTAGATTTGGGGGTTCTCTGAACTGCACAGAATCTTAGCTAGAGTTTCTCCCGAACCACTGCGAACCCCCAGTAGCCCACCCCTGGTCCAATGGAATATCCTGCTTTTGGGTAGGAGACATCAGATGTACAAGTAGAGGATCAGGAAGTTACCTTAGGTGACAGGGCTTGTAAAAAGTACAGGGCTTGAAGGAGTACTAATGAACCACTAGACTAAGGAAACTGATGCACAACTCAAAAGGTCAATGCAATATTGGGTTGCGCTAACAGAAATACTAATCAAGTGACAGAAGGTCATTCCATTAAATATCCCAGTAGGTAGATTATACTATTTCCAGTTCTAGGCCGGACAAGGACATGACAGGATTCAGAGGATCTCTACTAGGCTTATACTAAACGCTGTAAGTGTAATGAACAGAAATAGGAGCTGGCCTCCTTTAACTTGCAAAAAAAAAAAAAAAGGTATGAATAATCTGCAAAAATTTGAAAAGCTTGTTATATGAAAGAGCCAAAAAGGGTGGTGACAGAACTACCTTCTTGCCTATTTTAACATCTCCCACCAGTCTTGCCTGTGGGAATTACTGACTGGACTTGTTCTAAATTGAAAAGAAGAGCAGATCAGGATCTAATTATTAGAAGTCTGATTGGGAACAATGAACCATTTTCTATCAGAAATGGCTTTTCCTCCCTGGAAGTTTTCAAAAGGGGGGGGCTGAATGCACCAGACAAAAGGTTGGACTACAATAGGGGTCGGCAACCCGCAGCTCTGGAGCCGCATGTGGCTCGCTGCGGCTCTGTCACCTGTTAGCTCCACAATTGATAGGACTTTCAGTTAGGACAAATAGAGGAAAAAGGACATGCTAGGAGAAGACTCTATGATGGCATAACCAGACATCCAGTTGGCTCCAGAATTGAATGGGGGGTCTTCTGGTTAGGACCTTTGTGGATCTTTGAGTATTTAAGGTTGCTGACCCCTAGACGAGACTGAATAACTCATCCATTCCGTAAAGAAACGAAGACCAACCTTAGCATATTCATTGACCAAAGCTACTAGGTTTTGTCTGCAAGCCCGTTGTATTACTAGAGTTACCACGATTTCGGTCAGGAGCGAGTGCAGCCTCTCAACCCCCTAGGCGAAATTAAACACTAACTCAGGGTTAGCAGGTAACAACGACGCTTGCGAATATTATGGGAACTCAGCTGTCCTTAACGATGTACTTCTCTCTCTCTCTCTCACACACACACACACACACCCTCTCCATGAACTCATTCTAACCACTAACGTCCAGCGGGAGAGCAGGACAGGTGCGGTTGTACACAAGGACGCGGGAATTCCCTCTACGTCGAGGTGACGCTCCTGCACCACTTTCGAGCCTTGCCTTAATTCACCTAAGAGCTTCTCACGCCTCAGGCTGAGAGCGAGCGCGCGCGCATCAGGTTCCCGGGGATTTCGCCTCGCTGCGTTTTGGATCGAACAATTACGTCCCGGGGCGGGCTGGAATTGACGTGGGCTTGGCTCTACTATATTCCCCGGGGTGGGTAGGTGGGTGAGGGGGGAAGAGTGGGACGCCTCTACAAAACACCCACAAGAACGAGGAAGCTCCCGCTTTTGTCTTAGAAGCCAAGAGAGGCGAGAAGAGCAACGGGGTTCCAGCTTGCTTGCTTGCCTCCCACCCGCCTTCCCGCTTCCATTCCGGAGCCGCTTCGCAGAGAAAGAAGCGCTGGACTGCCCGAAGCAAGGGAAGCGCGGCGCGCGTGCGCACTCGGAGACCTCCAGCCTCTTCTTCTTCTTCTTCTCCCTCTCCCCTCCCTTCCCCACCTTTTACTCCCGAGCCGCGAGTGGATGTGGCGTGAAAGCTTCGCGGAGGAGCGGCAGCCACCAGGGGAAGCCGTTTGCCCGCCTCTGGAGCCCGAGAGAAAAAGGAAAAGGAGCCGAGCCGGGATTTCCACCGGCCGCGGCAGAACAACAGTCGCCGCCCCGTGTCATCCCCACCACTCCCCCCGTCCGCAGATTCAGAAGCTGCCCTTTTCGTGGCGGGCGCAGGTAGGGCGGAAGGGAGCAACACGTTGTTGTTGGCTCTCGAGCGGCGCTGCTCCCCACCCCACCTGCTCGCAACCGGCCCTGGGAGCAACTTTGTGGGCGCCCCTTTGGCGGAGCGAAGAGCCCCCCCTCTTCTTTTTCCCCTCTCGGGGGCTGCTGGCGACCCACCCACCCCGCCTCAGACGCTAAAGGACCAAGCCTCACGCCGGCTCTTTCTTGTTCGGTTCTGCACAAGGACGAGCCCTTCCTTGGGCTTCACCTGCCTCCGGGAAAGCGCCTAGAGAGAGAGAGAGAGAGAGAGCTCCGCTGCGCCTCAGGGCGAAGGGGCGACTGTCCGCCCTCGCCCCAAGGCTCCTACCTCGCGCTGCCGGCGAGCGGCTAAGGGAGGGAAGGCGAAGCGGGGCAGCCCGAGGCGACGGTCGCTGGGAAAAGGCGCTGGAGCGCTCGCCGAGCGAGGAGGCTGGGAGTGTGGATCTCCAGCGGGGATCTTCCTCTCGCGATCCCGAAAGCCGCGATTGATGCAACTTTCCTTGATTTCTCCCCCGCAGGTTAACTGGGGGACAGAAGAAAAGTCTCCCGCCCTGAAAGGGGATTTCTTCTTTCGTGGTTTTATTATTTTCTTCGGAGGAGAAGGAGGAGGTTAATTCCTCCTCGTCTTTATTTACACCTTCTTGAAACGTTGAGCGGGGCCACGTGCTGAGGGCATGACTCGAACTTGATACCTTTCGAGGACATCGTCAGGGTTTATTTATCGACATAAAGAGACTCCTCGCCTTTCTCCTGTTTGGGACTAGGTTGGTGAAATGCGTTTAAGTGGCAGCTCTTCCAGCTTGGGCAACAACTGTTAGTAAGGGTGTGGTGTTGGAGGGTCCTTGGTTGACCATGCATCTTCTCAAAGCAACATTTGGCTGGCTTTGGCACATGGGCAGCCTGTTTATCTTTGCCCAAGCAACATTAAACGGAGATGGTGGTGTCAGGAAAGGCCGGGAGTGTGAATTGTGGTGCCAGACGGCTCCTCCGGTACTTCAACAAGTGGCCCACAAGCAAGAAGCAGCTTGGGTTGTGGGGCACTTAAGGGACATGCCTGAGATTTCCTTACCCAAAGAGCATCCAGTCAGACTCCAGGCTAAGGCTGGAGCTCCATTGAAGGATTATAGTGATGCGAGAAAAGACTGGAGGGTCACTCAGACGGTCAAGCATGGGGAAGGTGTGCATCAAGCTGGGGGTCACTTGGAGAGAAAAGACGAAAGCCATTTGAGGCGAGATTCTTCCGTAGCTTTGAAAACCAGACATGCTCTGAAGGCTGAAGAGTGGGAGAAGAGCTCAGCAAGAATTGGGGGCAGGAAACACCCAAGAAGCAAGCGCGGGACTGGCGAGTCCCAGGATACAAGAGAAGCAAGAAAAAGTAAAACTTTCAAGAACAGGCACCACATCAGTGTCTTCAATATCTCGGTGGATAGTCAGGCAACTCCCTTTCATGGAGTCGAGGGTAATGCTGTGCCTCAGGCATTACCCTTGAATGGCTCCGCCAGTCACATGGCAGGAAGGGAACCTGCTGCCCTCAGAAATGGGACCTTCCAACCCCCCCACGTAAGGAACCCTTTTTACCCACTGACTCAGGAGTCCTACGGTGCCTACGCAGTCATGTGTCTGTCAGTAATAATCTTTGGCATTGGGATAATGGGGAACATGGCAGTCATGTGCATTGTCTGCCATAACTACTATATGAGGAGCATCTCCAACTCTTTGCTGGCCAACTTAGCCTTTTGGGATTTCCTTATCATTTTTTTCTGCCTGCCTCTGGTCATCTTCCAAGAACTCACCAAAAAGTGGCTGTTGGAGGATTTCTCCTGCAAAATTGTACCTTACATTGAGGTGAGTAACAATAAACGTCACCTACCTGCAGTTTCGCAGAGGCTCACGAGATTGGGATCATGGGCCCAATGCTTTCTTAATGAATTGGAATCAGAAACCCATTGCTTTGATCTTTCATATTTCAGATAATTACTTAAGATCTATTGTCAAACTCGCGGCCCATGGGCCAGATGCATCACGCACTGGCCACACCCACCCTGGTTTCGCGAAGGGGAAAATGTCACGAAACATCATGCAGGTTTGACATCCCTGCTCTACTAGATCCTTAGAAATTGGGGGTGTCCTGCTTCCTTACATCTGGTGTGTTTGCTTTCCCTTTTTGCATTTTGTCCTTGATAATGGAAATCATTGTGTTAAATTCAAGACATGAACTATTTATATTATTGTGGTATGAGTTAAGAATACGTACGGTTCTTTCTCAATCTGCTAAATAGTTCAGCTTGAAGTAGGCACTGCGTACATTCGTTAAATGATGCCAGATTTATGTTTAGATATTCAGCTCTGTTCCAAAGATCTCAGGTATGGGCATTGTCCGTTCTTGTTCTACAAACTCCAGTAATTTATTCCAAGGGCATGCAATCTGTTACTCTCCCTTGCCTTTGGCTATGCTGGTTGCAGCTGATTGTGGCTGGAATCTCAAAACATCTGGAAGGTACTAGATTGCTTAATCTTTATTCTTTATCTGAATTCAATCAAAATGGTTGTGCAACCTTCAATAGATAACATTTCCCAGACTGAAGAGATGCATTTAAGGTTAAAAATGATGTTACTACATTTCCCACCGTCTTTTGATTTACAAATGAGAAATGGCTAGACATAACTAATATAAGACTTTTGTCTTTATTGTATGAAACAAGTTGCATTAAAAACTGTAACATTTGCTTCCAACTTTCAACTTACTAGGGTGTAGAAACTGTGTATTGGCTTACATCCATGTATTGTAGGCCAATAAATGGAGTTAAACAAATCTTTGTTGGATACGATGAGTGTTTGCATCCAAACCTATATGTATAAATATAATATAGGGTGCTTAGTTTTGTATGATGTAAATGTCACAAAAAAGAACCAGGAAAATATTAATCCTTGTTACATTAGATTTACTACAGAAGAAAATACCTCATTTATTTCTACAGGTGAAAGATGACAGAGTAAAAGAGACAGCCTTATAACATAAAAGCCACAAACATGATTGTTGCAATATTCACAATGTTAATTTTTATTAATTTTTATTTATTAAATTCCTTTGTCACCCATTTCATAGTTCAAGCAACTCTGAGCAGCTTACATATAATAACAGTCATAAAATGGATTAAAATTTCAAAAAATCAAGTATACTAAAAGTATTAAAATATTAATTTAGTTTTGGGTCCCTTTCTTTTTCTTTTCTTTTTCCTTTTTTAAATATCCCAGGTTCTGATTAAATCCTTGGCTTTGGGCAAGGGAAGAGATATTTTGCTACCCAGCTTGGACAGAATCCTTTCCACTGTTCGGTTGTCTGTTTTATTCATTTCCTGGAAAAAAAGAAACCATTAAATCTGGTTGATGGTGTGAAATGATTCTATGCATGTGACTGTATGCTTGGTATCATTCATTTAATTAGCAGCAGATGGGTAAATGAAGGGAAATAGGATGCTTGTAGTCCCTTAGAATGTCCATTTCTAGTAGCCCATTAGTCAGGGGGGGAAATTATTTCCTGAATTATATTCAAATTGCATTCATGCCAAGGAATGGAAAATAAGGTGTGAGGGTTTTTTTTGGTCCTCTTATAGTAGAAAGTGCAATGCTTTGGAAATACATTGCCCAAATAAATCACTTTGATTTGTAACTTTAAAAGCTTGCCTGTAAGATATGACCCCTAACTGTAGAACTTCCCATAAAATACAGGAGCATGGAGTAAACATGACCTTTTCCATGACAGACCTAGAGCCATTTAATAAATTTAAGATGTCAGTGTAACCATCTGTCACTTTATATTGGAGGGTTTCTACCTTGACAGCAATAATGGGGATACAACTGGAATGAGGAACTTCTCATTTCCAAAGAACTACATCTCCCAGAATTCCTCACCACTGAGCTGGGTGTGTTAGCTTAAATTAATATTAGAGTTCTTAGCATTCTTTTATGTTAAGTCAAGGGTATTTTAAAGTACAGGTGCATTGTGTGTCCAATCACACTTGGCCAATAAAGAATTCTACTCTATATTGAAAATATATTAAAACAACTATTGCTGGTTCATGCTGTTCAATTGTGGCATCATGTTCAATAGTGTATAACAAATGGCTTTACTAAGAAATGGGGGAAAAATGGAGTAGAGATATGCATCATATAGAAGATGCATTTTGTTCCAAACTTGGAAAACTCCAAGCAATTATTTTGTAGTTGGAACAATTCAAAGAAAAAATGATTTGTGTGTTCATGTTCGAACTCGTGCCTCTCAAAACAACCATGTTTTGTTTCACACTTGGGACAAATCTTTCGTAACGTATGTTGTGTTTCATATTCAGAACACTGACAATGGCCCTTTTGAGCTCAGAACATTTCATGATTATAATGTTTGTAGAGTCCTAGAAGAACCACATGAAAAAGATGCTCCCCTATTTTTAATCCCAATGCATCTGCCGCTTAGAGGCATGTTATCTCTCAACATTTGAAGGTAAATAAGCCGTAGTTGATGTATCTCTCATATGTTCATCTAATCCCTTGTAAAGCAGGATAATAATGCTCTTCTAGAGATTGATGAACTACAAGCATTACTGTAGAGGCCTTAATTTGCATCAGCAATAATGAAAGCTGCTGGGAGTTGTACCAGAGGTGAGCTGCTGGGGGTTCGCAGGGGTTCAGGAGACCCTCTAGCTAAGATTCTGTGCAGTTCGGAGAACTCCCAAATCCCACTCCTGGCTGGCGCCCCCCCCCCCCCCCCCCC
>JANHFT010001540.1:89140-100506 GCA_032467955.1 Pseudoxenodon macrops
ATGGGAAGCCGGTGGAGGCGGCGGGAGAGGTGGGGGGGGTAGCGCCGGCTATGGGAAGCTGGTGGAGGCAGCAGGAGAGGCAGCGGGGGCAGCGCCGGCCATGGTAAGGGTGGTGGTGGCAGCAGGGGCATATAAGACGCACCCAGATTTTAACCCTCTTTTTGGGGGTAAAAAGGTGCGTCTTATACTACGAAAAATACGGTATGCCAATTAGTGTGCATTCAAATTGACAATAAAGTTATTATATAAATCTATAAATAAATGTCACTGGCCAATGTAAAGATGTAGTTATGTTCTATAGGCATTAGGTTGCTTCTATTTTCAAATTGAGTCCAATTATGTGGTACCTTTACTTATGACTGCAACAACTTATGACCAAAATTGTAAGTCAAGGATTACTTGTATAATTGCCATAGAATAATGGTAAGAAAAAACACCAGCAATATTTTGAACTTTTAGAAACTCATAAAGGTCATAGTGACTTTAATGTAGGGACCACATAAAACTGAACATTAGAAAAGGTTTAATTGTTTTTATACTAAGTGTGTCTTACTTGTGTCTCCAATTATATCAATGCAGGATTTATGGATCATAAGAGTCTGGTGCTTACATAGTCAAAGCAACCAGGAGAAAACCATAATATCTACTCATAAGCAATAACACACACACACACACACACATAAAATTAGATATTTAATCCACCTTTATCATTTTGTAAGTAATGCCGTAAAACCCATTTTTTTATTTTAAAGTTACTTATCATGTTACAACCAGCTATATTATATTGCTTTTATTTTCTTGTTTTATCATAACCTTTGGTTTATGTAGTTAAACAAACAAATAAAAAATAAAAATCTAAAAAAAAACAACTGGTGGTGAAGTTGCAGTGTTTATCCATAATCTGTATTTCCTAGTGTGCCTGGAGACCATAGACATTTGTACAAGATAAAATGGCAGGTGGCTGTTCTGACTGCTTTAAAGCATATCAATCACTCACCTAGAAAAAGGCATAATAGAGGAAGCCTCCTGGAAGGCAATAGCTATCTTGTGTTGGTATTATGCTTATAAAGCCTCTTTGGCATGAGTACTTTACTTGCTTTAAAAAAAAAAAGTGATGACATTTGAGTGTATGTCTTTTAACTGGATTGTTTTGATTTGCTGTGGATTTTGTTTGATATGTGAGGTGTTTGTTATTTCTGATTCTTCTGTAGTGTATTTGCTTTACTCTCTCTTTCCACCTGTGTATTTGGATTTTTTTCATCTAATGAATCTGTATGGCTGGAGTTAGCGTTTTAGTTGCCATTTTCTATATATTCTATGTATTTTTTGAACATCACTAATTTTCTTTCTGTGCAATGGGTATTATGATATTTACATAGGTGATATATGAATTGATATTTGTGAGTCAGACTTGCCCCTGCCTTTTATTCAATTTATCAATATACTCCTCATCGATGAGTCTCGTTTGTTTTTTAAAAAAATGGTTGATAAAGGATAACAATGTAGATTAAAACATTCGTATTTGGAAACTTGTCTTCACTTACGTTCTTTACTTTGGTTTCTGGTAATTTCTCTCTCTCTCTTTTTCTTTTAAATAATCCGGTTTATAGTTTATGATACTTGAATTTTGACCCAAAGCATCCGTTTGACAAGTGTCCATTGCATGGTATGCAAAATTCCAAATATATTCACTAACCTAAAAATATTAGGGACTCCAACTTCTGCCCTGCAACTGAGCTCATACAAATAGTAGTAAGAATTCGTGTTCTTTATGCTGAGAGAACCTGTATCTTTACTTTAGGAATTATCATTTCATTAAAGACTAAATCAAGGGGTAGAACTGGATTAAAAGAAAAAATAATGCAGAATTTTTTTTAACAGTCTTATGGAAAATAAATCACCTTGCAAACATTTACTAGCTGTGGGACTTAACTATGAGGTAATATATTTAGTAATCAAATTTAATATAAGACATTTAAATTAAATTTCACAAATATTAAGGTTGCATTTAAATTTCATACAGTTATTTCACATTGACAACTAAAATATTTCTGTCAGTTAAATTAATATTAATCTATTTAAAATATTTAATGTTAATTCCTGCTTAAAACTTCATAATCATTGTAAATATATACAGTATATTTATACAGTAATTACTAGAATAATTATATTTTTGTACACATTTCTTGGTACAATCTAGAATATTTTAGTAAAGTAAGCAATGCTTGTCAAATCTGCAGCATGACAATATAAATTTGTATATTTATATTAAATGTAACATTGCCTAGATTATGTGGTCAAGCTAAAGCATGCATTAGATAAAATTGTTTTTGCATCTTATTCTGTATCTGATAGTATACAATTGCACATCACAAACTCCTTGCAACTCCACCTAACAATAAAGCCATCTAACATCAGCTGCTTTTTCCTAACATTTTTTTCTCCTCAATCTTTCTGTAACCCAGATGAAGAGTTGTTGAAAGGTGATTGCTTGTAACAGTTTAGTAACACTTCAGTTGGCTTAATAAAGATATTGACTTGTTGGATTTTGGAAGCATTTTTCAGAAAAGCTATCTAAACTTTATAGAAATACATATATATGGAATTGGCCAGTCACTTATCTTTTTTCTCATGGGCCATATCCAGTGTAATGTGGATGTGGATTATTGCTTGCATGGTAATTGGAATGTATTGGGCCTTGCATGATAGGGAATTGCTTTCCTCTGCAATTCCTGTAGTTTGTGAAATCAGCACTGTAGATTTGTTATAGTTGAATACAACTCTAACTAAAGATTTTGGTCTGCAATTACTGGTACCATTGGTATGAGAATTAATTATGTCTATGTGCTCACCAAGGGTCAAGTTCAACTCAAAGGTGTATTACCTTTGCTTAATGTTTTTAATTGATTAAATGCACTGATAGATTGATTAGAGATTGGAACTAATACATAAATAATAAATTATGTACTGTGAAAAACTAAAATGGGTTGATTTCTTTGAATTGTGTCCCTGTGATAGAATGTAATCAGATAAATTTCTATAAATGTCAAAGTATTACCGTATTTTTCAGAGTATAAGACACATCTTTTCCCCCCCTAACAGAGGGTGGAAATGTTGATGCGTCTTATACACCGAATACAGCCATTTTTGACCACCTGAAGCCTCACCCCTGCATCCCATTTTTGCGAAACGGGTCGTGCAGAGGGTTTGAGAAGCCTGCAGAGTGCTTCTGTGGGCTGGGGGGGAAGGCAAAAACACCCCCATTTTTTGTGAAAAACGGGCTATTTTTCACAAAAATGGGAGCGTTTTTGTTTTCCCCCAGCCCCAAGAAGCAGTCTGCAAGCCTCCCAAACCCTCTGTGCACCCCATTTTTGCAAAAAAAATCTGGGTGCATATCGGGTTTGGGAGGCCTGCAGATTGCTCCTGAGGCCGGGGAGGACAAAAACTTTTTTTTCTTACTTACCCCTTTGAAATCTTGGTGTGTCTTATACACTGGTGCGTCTTATAGTCTGAAAAATATGGTAATTTGGTGTCAATAGTGCCTATACCAGTGATGGCTAACCCGTGCTGAAAGTGCGTGCATCCGTACCCCTTGCGTCCTGTCCCCTGTGCATGCATGTACAATCCCTGCACATGCACACATGACCCCATGCTCCCCATGCCCCCACGCATGCACGTGTGACCCCCTCACATGTGCACCGTCCCTCATGCCCCATTTTGGTTTCCAGGTTGGTGCAGGAGATTTTCTCCTGCGCCCTGTTTTGGGCCTGGAAAGTCTCCTGCACCAACTAGGAAGTCAAAATGGGGTGCGTGGGTGTGGGCCCACAAAATGCAATGCAAGCACCTCGTGTGCATGCGTCCCACCCCCGTGCATGTGTGTGCACGTCTCCACATGCACGGCAGAGACCCAAAGACCAGCTGGCCGTTGGGAGCGTGTGTGCATGCATGGTAGAGCTAGGCTGGAATGATTGCTGGTGTGCCTGCAGAGAGGGCTCTGCATGCCACTTGTGGCATGCATGCCATAGGTTTGCCATCATGGGCCTATACACATGTATGTTTTGTGTGATTTGCTTTTATTTTGAGACTACAACAGATGGAAAGAGTCACTCTGGATTAAAGATGGAAATGTTTTCATTGGAAAAATCAGCTGCCAAATTGTTAATGATGAACATAAATCATTTAATTTTAAAGTTAGACAGTTTAAAATTTAGTATGGCTATATGAATACATTTTCATTAAGGGGCATCATATTTGCACATATTAATCAAAGAAAAAATTATTAATAATTTCTACAAACAAAACAAACAAATGTGTTCAATTTTTTTTTTAAAAACCATTCTTATTTTTGTGTAGAAGCAAATAGCTTGAACAAAAATGTAAATATTTGCAGAACTACACTATTTGTTATGGAGTAAAAATCTGAAGTTAAAACTTAATAAACATTACTTAGAAAAAAATGTAAACAAGTTTAATGAAATCCAGCATTCAATAGGAATGTGAAACTGGTCTCAGAGGGGGAAAAAATCAAAATCCAACTATTATATTTTAAAGCTAGATCATAAACTGCCAGCTGTTATGTTTGCTAAAACTTTAAGGTAACAGGAATATTCTAAAAAATGTATACTTTCAATTGCACTTAATAGTTTTGAATATAAGTTTGTACCTGGGTTGATTCAGTGTTAAATAATGTATGTAGAAAACATAGATTGCACTTTGTGCTATTCAACATTGGGCTTTGATGTGTTTCCTGAAATACTTCGGTTATGGCCAATTTATCAAGTTAGTTGGGAAAAAAAGAGAATATAAGGATATTCTAGAAAACATTTAAGGTGAAAATGTTGAAATGGGCAAAGATAAAGTAAAGTATATATTACCGCCTCTGTCCTCTGAAACAGTAGTTTCAGAAATAGGTACAGCTCCTACTCTCCCAAGTCCTTTAAGACTTGGCTCTGTTCTCACGGCCTCGAGTAGGGTCCTGTTGGTTTTTGAATGTTAATGTTATTCTTTTGTCTGGGTGGTTATGTTTTTAACTATGTTTTAAATTATGTATTTGAAATATTTTAAGCCTCCCAGATTCTTTTTGGAGTCAGGCAGCCTTAAAAATCTAATAAATTAAAAAAGAGAAAGAAAAGATATAAGAACATGTGTTTTTCTAAGAAACTCAGTTAGGTTTATTGCTCATAATGCATTATGTCTTATACTGAAAGCATCCTGTGAAACTGGAGCTGATATGTGACAGAGCCATGGTGGTCATGAAATTCTCAGCTGATCCCAATAAGTGAACTTTAACATGGACATTGAAATCATCAGAACAATCAGTCTAAGCATCTTCCTTTTCTTTCCTTCTAATTCAATAGGGAACAGATCATAATTCTGCTGGCATGCCAAAGAACCAAGTTTTACAAACTCATTTAAAAACTGGTAATGATAGACTCACTTCTGCACTCCCCATCCAGTTGTGAGTTCTAATTTACCTCACCGCCGGTTCGCTGCCTCCTGTACCGTGTGGCTGCGCCTCATGGGCACACACATGTGGAGTAGAAAACAAAACCAAAAATCCTCCCCCAAAAAAGGCCGAAAACAAGATGGCGATCCATGTGAAGTGCCGGAAACTCGGCTTCTGTGCGTGCGCAGAAGAAGAAAAAAACCGAAAAAAATTCAAAAACAAAAGTGCTTTACAATTGGTTATAGTATATTGACAGCAGTTTTCTGTGTGTAGAAAATACATGGGCAAAATCATACTTGACTTAACTATGGCTTGTTGATGAAATGATTACTGACTTGGTACGGTATATGCTTCACTCTAAACCATAAATTATGGTAGACAAACTACAATGATTTGGGCTCATGTAACCCTTTATTTCAAATCAAAACAAAAGATCACACACATTGTGTGATTCTTAACTAAGTAGGAAAAAGTCTATAAATTAGGTTAAATCTACTGTGTGGCCAAGATAGCAGTTTATAAGAATAGGTTCTATTCAATTTTTTCCCTTTTATAAATTGTCTAATGGTATAACTTCAGAGTGTTGAAGACTAACAAACACACAGGACCAGATTAATTCTTATTGTATCAGCAAATGTTCTGGGTCCCATCTGTTAAGGAATTACATCTGTCAGAACCCAGGAGATGGTCTTTTCTGTCATGGCATTCGGCCCGTAAAACAATAACTTCCCATGAAATGAGATTGGCCTCGTCTCTACTGACCTTCCGTAAGTCCTTTAAAAACAGGAGTGGAATCTCAAGGGAATGGTGGCCTGATGAGGTGGTTCCATTGTTTGTACTGTGATGCTCTCTCTTAGCCTTTTTATAATAATAGTATTGATTTTTGAACTTCCTCAATTTTTGTGTGTTGTTTGTTTGTAAGGCTCCCCAGAGCTGTCATGTGAAATGGGCAGCCAAATACATGTTATTAAATAAATATATAAAGTTCTATATAAATTCCAGAGACCACTCTTGTCCATTAATCTGAGTAAGTTGTACTTCCATTCAAGGTAAAATTGTTACAGAATTACCTCCTGATGAACTCCCAGTTGTTCTCCTGTTTATTTTTTTTAAAAATAATTCATTCTCTCTGCGCAACATGTAAGAATTAAAACAATAACTTCAGCATCCGCATGTAATTCATGTCCAAGTTAAAACGTCACAAAGATCATGTCACCCAGAAGAGCTCCCTCAACCACCTGACCAAGTGCCTGGGGAAACAGCATTATAATAATAAAATTAAAATGTGAAAATGAATATTCATTCTCATAGGATTATTATATCATAAATACAAAATAACATTTTATAGGTACAAAATAACTTTATGGACCAAATATCTTTCATATAATGCCAGAAGTATCCTTTAGTAATAAGATTAACTTACTGTAGTTATCTTTTTTCACCTGTTTGGGTTCCAAACTTACCTTGCCGGCGGTTCGATGGCTGCCGCGCCGTGTGGGCGCACCTCACGCGCACCTAGCGCGCCCATGCACAGTAAAAAAAATCCCCGAAAAATAAAAAAGCCCAAAAATGAGATGGCGACGCATGCGCAGTGCAGGAAAAAAAAATCCCCAAAAAACATGTCGTCGCCCACGGAGCAATAGAACCGGCTCCGTGACGTCACCAGCGGCCTACTACCTACTCGGTAGAACTGGTCCAAACCGGTAGGAATCTACCTCTGTTCTATTGGTGATGGTGTTGTTCATATTATTTCTTTATTTTACATACAGTTGTAAATGCTGAGCTTGAATTTTTATTTCTGAAGCAGGCAACTTATTGGTCTTAAATATCCATAGACAGTTGGATTTGGCCAGGGGTTATGAGGAAATCAATTTAAAAGGCATTCCTCATTTAAGGTAAATCAAGTTTTACTCATAGTTTGACACAGATTTAGAAAGTTATATCTTGGTTACATTATGCCTGCAGGTAATGTTGTTTGTAGTACTGTGAATCTTCTGGATTTTGCTCACTCTCCTATTTTCAACTAATGATGCAATATAACCTTGATTACTAGTATTTGATAAACTGTTGAATAAAACATGGTGTAATGTAATGTTATGGACTGATATGCCATGCAAGTGCACCCAGGTATTATAACATATAACAATTTGAATAATATTAAAAGTCACAAATATAAGTTCCAAACCAAGGATAAACCTCAGGAAATGCCACCCTGACATCTGTTAATAAATTTCCATGTGAATTTCCATGTAGACAAAAGAACTTCAGTTGATATGAAAATGAAAACCTGAAGACAACTGATATGTACTGATTTTTCAATTATGGTTGCCTAAAGGTTAGAAAGTTTACTCTCTTAAAAATATTTTATCCCAAAATTCAGTCCCATTATTTCTTTTGAAGTGCTGGAAAGTTTAGTAAGTGTAGGAATAGAAAGGAATCGATATAATGAAAACATCTGAACTGGCTTACTTGCCAAATTCACACTACTTTAGCATTGCTGAGAATATGGAATCCGTTTTTCTTGATACAGTATATAGTCAGACCAACAAGAAGGCTATTTACCTCTTTCTCTGTCATTTCACTATCATTTCTCTTTTCTTGCATTCTTTGGACAGGAAATATTACTTATAGTACTTAGCTGACTTCATCCTCTTCAAGATGCTAAGGGAGTGGAAAAACAAGAAAAACATTCTTTGCACCAATAGGAAAAGATAAAGACAAGTCTTGTAAGCTCAAAAGATATACTAATTACTAACTGCTTTTGTGCTTGGCTAGGTTCAAATTGATATCATTAAAGGTATCTAAAGCCACTGATTCTAATGAGCTTATGCCTGTCTAAGTTGGCCTTATCTCTGTTTGTTTATTAAAACAACTTAAAACTTTTCTATGCTACCCTTTGATTTTTTTTAAAATAACTTCATAAAATAATTTTAAAAATATCTAACTACAATGAAACAGCAAGGAATTCAGCAGAACTTGAATAGAATCAGACGCAAAACCAAGAATTAAAGCTGGCTGGAACAAATTGCTGATAAGCCTGGGCAAAGAGAAATCTTCAGGGGCACCAAAAAGATATTTTATTTCTTTACAGCTGGCCCTATCATTAGGCAAATGCAGGCAATCATACTATGCCGAACTACTGTAACTAATTTTTAGAAGAGAGAACTTTGCGCCATGTTGCTTAAAACCTACTGCTTTCAGTCCACTGAAGTCCACTGTGTCTTCCTGCTACTAAAGTAAGAGTCACCTAGCAGTCAAGTCATCTTTTTCTGCATGAAATAGCAGTTGTGGCAATTTTTCTTTGCCTCAGGCAACAGTACTGGGACAGTTGTTTTTGTTGTTATTTCACTAGGGGACATTTTCTCAATGGAGGTACATCTCACACAACAGGTAGCACCCTGAAATACCCAACTCTTCAATTCTCTCTTAATTTTAAAAAGGGAAAGGTTTTGGAAAATGACCCTTGATTGTCCCTAAGTCTGGTTTATCTGGAAACAATAAAACCCTGAAATAGGCAGGTCTAAAGATTATAGCTTGGAAGATTATCTGCTGAAATTGTACAAGAGAAGAAGAAATCATGTCCCAGGGAAGAGATAATAGGACTGGTAGGAGCCACTGAACAATCCTCTTTCTTGATTCCGACTAGGTGTACTTCACAGAGTTTCCATCAATACTTTTAACAGCCAATCGAAGTTCTTATGGAATTGTCTTCAGGGGTGGGCTCCTGGGGGTTTGGCAGGGTTCGGACGATCCTCTAGCCAAGGATCCCTGGTGTTTGGTGAACTCGCCCAAATGCCATCCCTGGCTAGCCCCATCCACCCTGCCCCTCCCACCCCACCCTCCCAGGAGTCTCCACACAGCCCGTTCATCGTTCCAGGTAAGTGCAGGGGCCGCACGGAGGATCTGGGAGGACAAAAAGCAGGCCTACCAGAGATTCTGGAAGTCCAGAAATGGGCCTGTTTCTGGCCTCTGGAGCCAGGGGAAGCATTTTTCGCCCTCCCAGAGGCTCAAAGAAAACCTCCAGAGCCTGGGGAGGGCAAAAAACAGGCCTCCGGAAAGTTCTGGAGTTCAGGTCTGTTTCCGGCCTCTGGAGGGCCTCCGGAGCCTGGGGGAGGCCATTTGCACCCTCCCCAGGCTCTGAAGGCTTTCCCCGAGCCTCTGGGAGGGTGAAAAACGGCCCTCCCAGAAGACTGGAAATGGGCTTGTTTCTGGCCTCCGAGGAACCTCCGAAACCTGGGGGAAGCAGTTTTCGCCCTCCCGGAGGCTCAAAGAAAACCTCTGGGGAAAGAGCCCCCTCATGGTGCAGGTGGCCGACGAGGCCATTCCCACCATGGCCACTCAGCAATGGGGCAGCGAACATGTTGCTAAAGCCCATTCCTGATTGTCTTCCCTGAGGCTCAGCGACGCTACCGCCTGTCTGTAATTTAAATTTTCTATAAATGTACAAAAGGAAAGGAGGTGCCATTTCTCAAATGGTGTTATGTATAGTACACTTTTGAAGTAAATCTTTCAGTTGACGTGACAGATAGGAGCAGCGGTGACAGGAAAAAAAGTGGCTACTCAGCAGTTAAGAGAGTAAGACATCTACTTCAGATCTTAAATCACAAAACCTTAATAAAGAACTGTTTTGCTCATAGTACATGTAGTCCTTGATGTACAGCATTTCATTTAGTGCCCATTCAAAGTTACAACAGCACTGAAAAAAGTGACTTATGACCATTTATGACTATTGCAGCATCCCCATGGTCATGTGTTGGCAACGGACTAGTTTTTTGCTAGTTATTTTTCCTCAAATTAAAGCAAATGAAATAGAAGTTTGGTACCTAGATAGTAAGGGCTCTGCAAGGTAAAATCATTCAGAAAGTGGTGAATATATTCTGACAAATTTGCCTGTAACTTCACCACCCAGAAATAAGTGTGTGTGTGTGTGTGTGTGTGTGTGTGTGTGTAAACTTAATAAATTACAAAGTCAGCCCATTTTCACGAGCTAATTAAAATAGTCTGTCAGTTTAGCCATAGCCTGAAGCTATAATTTCACATTGAGAATTATCCACAAGCCTAGTATGATTTTTTTTTAAATGTATGAAGATAAGGAAAAGAGAATAAGAACAAACAATAAAAGTGCGTACGGTTTTATAATGCAGATACTTCATTTTATTGTAAAAGAAAGTAAATATAGTCTCCGTGTTTCATTAAACAACTACAGCACTCTTTTTCGTCCTTGGAAAAAAGGAACAATATTGAACAGAATTACAATGTGGAGAACAAAAGGGTGGATTCTTCTCTCTCCCTACTGGATAGAGAAAGCATTATTGTCAGATGCCTCCCTGAGATCAGCATAAAAGCTGCTGGTTATAGCACACAGAACTTCACTGTGACCTTGTATTCAACAGTTCCCAAAAAACTCTGGATCAATGGTGCCATGTTATATAATTGGTCTAACACTTTAAAAACATCCTTTACTAAGGTGCTGAGAATAAAATAAAAAAAGAGGGGGGTGGGTGGGCTTCTCCATCTTTAAGAATGTTTTCCAGGAGGTAAGCACATACAATTAATAATAAAGCTACTGTATATGTATTGGATGCATTTTTGTTTTCCCCAGAGAGCTTGTTATGAATTTATAAGTTGAAATAAAACTAATGGTTTCTGCAGCTGGATTGTCTGAAATATCCTTATCAAAGCAGGCATGAAGCTCTTCAATACATTTTAAAGAGATTATTGTTCTTTATGGGGTTTTTTGCATTTATTTGCTAGATTCAACTCATTATTTATTTGAGCTATTGTTTCAGAACTTTGAGCAAAAATAGCTACATATCTCAGGAACAAGCCCATCCTTTCCACTTGGAATTCCGAAGGTTAAATCTAGATTTGCCCCAAAGAATATTTGTCTTTTTTTCTAGTAGAATATTTTGTGCCCAGG
>JANHFT010001540.1:104350-118599 GCA_032467955.1 Pseudoxenodon macrops
CGGTTCTGACTGGTTCTACCGAGTAGGTAGTAGGCCGCTGGTGACGTCACGGAGCAGGTTCTGTTGCTCCGTGGGCGCCGACATCATTTTGGGGGATTTTTTTTTTTGGAAAAAAAAAATTTCCCCGGAATTTTTTTCTTCTGTGCATGCGCAGGAACCGAGTTTCCAGCACTGCGCATGCATCACCATCCTGTTTTCGGTCTTTTTTTTGGATTTTTTCTTCTGCGCATGTGCAGAAGCTGAATTTCTGGCACTGCGCATGTATCACCATCTTATTTTCGGCCTTTTTAAAAAAATTTGGGGGCTTTTTTTACTGCACATGCGGCACGCACAGGGTGCACGCGCACACACATGAGGCGGACCCACATGGCACAGGAGGCAGCAAACCGCCGGCAAGGTAAGTTTAGAACCCACCCCTGGTAAGTATGGCCATCTTGACGTCAGTCCTGTTGGGGGCGCCTGTAGTGGCCCGAGTGCTTGAATGCTGCCCTCATTTTTTTTGCAAAAAACCAGAAGCAAACTTTATCAAAACTTCAAATCTGGGTTATAAGTAGCCCCTCCCAGGTAGGTCTGTCAGAACTTCTAATAGTTCCCAGCAACTAGTTGTAAGTCAAGGACTCCCTGTACAGTATTAAATATATCTTGGACCAATCATGTTTTCCTTACATTCTTTCAATTTGTACACCTTGTACAAATTGAAAGAGCTTTAGAACAGGGGGGTCAAACTCAATTTCACTGAGGGCCACATCAGGGTTGTGTTTGACTTCAGGGGGCTGCGGTGGGCATGGCCAGGGTGGGCATGGCCATCTTGACGTCACTCCTGTTGGGGGCGCCTGTAGTGGCCCGAGTACTCTACCAGTGAAAACCGGCTCCTGAGCTCCATTTTCAGCTGTCAAAGCCTCCTGCAATCTTCTGCCAATGAAAATGGAGCTCTAGTTTCACTGGCAGAAGGTTGCAGGAGGCTGTGGAAGCCAAAAGCGGAGTTCTGGACCCTGTTTTTGCTAGCAGAAGCACTGCAGGCTGTTCCTTTGCTGTTTCCAGGGTGATTGCGCAGGCTAGACCTAAGTATCCCATGGGCCGGATCCGGCCCCCAGGCTATGAGTTTGACACCCCTGCTTTAGAATATGACGAATGAAGTAACATAGTTGGAGTGGAATCTTCCTCTGCTTCTTCATATCTTATTGATAAGACTTGTTTGTTTAAAAAAATACTTGTTACAGCATAATAATTTAAGACAGTTTTGGGCCCTTAAAGCATAGAGTAATATTCTCCCCTATTCCAATCAAGGCTTTCATATTATTATGTTGAGTTATAAAAGAAAAAATATATACTAGAATGCATGTAAAATCATCTCAATGGATCAGTGATCATGATATGCGGGCTCCCTTATGGTCATAACTCAAGACTGCTTTTATCATCTTTTTAATAGTCTGGCTTGACTATTAAACGAACAAGCAGCTAATAAAACAACACACATTCTCCCAGTGATTGTGGAATTTAGCAGTGCTCTGATCGTCCTCATGGCAGTTTGCAGAAGAGAATAGTCTAAATGCATTATGCAAAACAGTGCAACTCTAATATTCCAAGCTCAAGACCTCATTCTGGGAATTTCAAACTTGAAAACCAAGTTGTGTCCAACCTCAAAATGAAACCCACTGGTTTTTGTTCCAGTCTGAAAAGAAAAATTAGGCCCTGTTCATTGCTTTGAGGGCTTTGAGTGTCTCAGTTCCAGTGGCTGGTGTGTTAAAATTCAATGGATTTAGAATATATATATTTCTAGCATAGATAATAAAGCAACCTGCTGCTCTCAGCCAAGAACAAGGAAAGAAAGGCATGGCAATAAGGAAAGAAAAGCACAGAAGGGCATGTGGTATTCACATCAGAGAAATGACATGATTTCTCTCATCTCAGCCGGTGGTCCACAAACCTTCAAAAACCCATCCTGCAGTTCCAGATTTTTCCAGTAGCTGATTCAAAGACTTAGAAACAGGTTTCTGCATGTGCAGAATAAATTTATTTATGTATTTATTTATTTGTCAAGCGTGTATAAGATTACAGACAAAGAATAAACATGATTGTGAATATATAAGCTGTACAAGCATGGTTATGAGTACATTATATTTTACAAATACATGGGGACATTAGGACAGGGATGGTAGACACGCTGGTGCACTTATGCACATCCCTTACAGACCTCTTAGGAATGGGGTGAGGTCAACGGTAGACAGGTTAAAGGTTAAAGTTTTGGGATTTTGGGGAAGAAACTACAGAGTCAGGTAATGTATTCCAGGCATTGACAACTTTGTTGCTGAAGTTGAATTTTGGAGCACTTTACGTTAAGTTTGTATCTATTGTGAGCTTGTGTATTGTTGCGGTTGAAGCTGAAGTGGTCATTGACAGGTAGGACATTGTAGCAGATAATTTTGTGTGCAACACTTAGGTCAGATCTAAGGCGATGTAGTTCTAAATTTTCTAGGCCCAAAATTTCAAGTCTGGTGGCATAAGGTATTGTGTTGCTCTGTTGCGAAAAGAGGAGTGTAGTACTCGTCTCGTGAAATATCTCTGGACATTCTCAATTGTATTAATATCCAATATGAAGTGTGGGTTTCAGACAGATGAGCTATATTCGAGAATTGGTCTAGCAAATGTTTTATATGTTCTGGTTAAAAGTGCAATATTACCAGAAAAGAAGCTATGCAAGATTAAGTTAACCACTCTTAGTGCCTCCTTAGCAATGCTGTTGCAGTGAGTTCTGGCACTTAGATCATTAGAGATGAGCACTCTAAGGTCCTTAACTGAGGGAGGATCATCAACTAGGTTGTGATCATTTAGTTTGTATTTTGTGTTCTGATTATTTTTGCCAATGTGTAGGACTGAGCATTTGTTGATTGAGATTTGAACTTGCCACTTGTTTGACCATTCTGATACATAGTCAAGGTCTTTTTTAGGGGTAGTAGCTTCTCTCAGCCATAAGAACTGCAGCATAGTGACTCAGATATTTGAATATTTTGAGGGAGGGCATTGCTTCGTATAGCATCTAAAGATGAACCACACAACTATTTGTTGGAAGAAAACGTTGCTTCAAAGCTTTGCACAGGGCTATAAAGCACCAAGGTAATGTTGCTGGATCTCAGTTGTTGATTCAGTTGGGTCAGGCAGAAGATTGAAGCAATTTTTGCATTACCACACTTATCACACTCAAACTTAAGAACTGATGGAGATCACATTGTTTTCCTCCTTGTTTGGGGGAAATGAGAATTATTGGGCAATCTGTGTTGTGTTTTGTATTGGTCTTTCTTTAGCAATTGGACTCCTGCTAGATAAATATAAAAGCCACTTCTAGTGCTGACAAGGTTGGAGGTTACAAAGTGTAAAGATGGTTGGCTTTGTTTATTCCCCTCCCCATTTTATTATGGATTCTCTGTGCACTCCCTCAATAAATATAATATTCTAGGCTGGATGCTAAATGCAAAGGCTGAGAGTTGTTTTGTAGTGGCACCATTTCCATCCTAACTTTCTAGATAGCATGGCTTCTATACACAGAGGCAATCTTTTATGTAAAGCAGGAAGAGGTTAGCCATGATCTATGGACTATTTGCATCCCTATAATGAAAGTTAACACCCAGTCCTCCTAGAAGAATGAAATATTTTGGGAAATATTAGGAAGGCAGAATATTGTATTTCCCTGGATGAAAAAAGGAGAAGCAGGTTTTTAAAGACAAAGAGCACATCCCTGCCCCCAGCAGATATTCGGCGCATGTTAAGACTGCGCCAACCTATCTACAAAACAAAAGACCTCAGCTCCAGGTTGATGGGATTAAGACATGATTGTCCAGGACATATTAGGATTATTTAGCTCACCACCTGGCACAACCAAGCTCCTTCATTACATCACCCAGCAAGGTTCAACCAAACAAATATGACTCCACATGGGAATCTGCAACCAATAGGATACATTCACTTGCCACAGGAACAGGAAGCTCAAGTTCAAAGCCCAAGAGAGGGTATAAATAACACTCACTCTCCACTCCATCTGTTCAGCTACCCAGGACTTCAAACCCATGTGGTCCTGTTCACCATTAAACCGTCCTTCCAGGCAGCCTCCATGTTTCTGGTGTCTTTCTCCCCCCCACTTGGAACTGAAACCAGATGGACATTTCTTCCAACACCTACCTCAGCTCATTTTTCTATTGCTTCTGTAGCTTTCCTAGATAGTATCAGTGAAATTTGACAGCAAAGAGGCAAATGAGCCGAAGTGAGTAATTTCCAGCTGATTTTCATGGAGCAAATCAATTAAAACTTGTCCTAAAGCAAATTTTTAACAAGGTTTGAAATTCCTGCTTCTGCTCCTCCAGTGAGTTTCTTACTATTGTTCACTACAGCACTTGGTTGTGTAGTGGACGTCTTGCCTACTACACCATTTGATTGGAAGAGCACAGTCTTCAAGGCTTCAGGTCAGGGGTAGGTTTTACTTATTTCCGCTACTGGTTTGGGTTGTGAATGCGCGCACGCAGTTTGCGCACACATGCCGCTTCTGCGCTGGTACAGATCATCCATGATGTCATCAGTGGGAGTGGGCGGAACCTCCCGCCGCTACAAGTTCTTAGATTAGGGGAGAACCGGTATCAACCCACTACTGCTTCAGGTGTTCAGTTATGCAACATTCCAGCAGCAAAATTAGGCCGGAGAATCTGAAACATGCTTCATAGCTGGATTTAAACTGACCTCATATTAAAATGCAAATCCAGGAAACAACCCTTGGGTAACACATCATATTTGTATTTTTCTCCATGAACTAGATGCGGTACACAGTGTTCTTCCTGCAATTGCCTATGGCATGGAACCAAAGACAAAGGCATAAAGCAATTCCATCTAAGCAGCCGAATAGAGTAATTCAGTGTCCATTCACTACCCATATCATGCATAGTTTCAAGCCTCTACAACATCAACATGGGTCATTTTGTTTCCTTCACCCAGCGGTAATATATCTGTATATTTTCATGGAAAAAAAAAAGCTTGCTATATGAAAAAAGGGACATTTTGTAGCCGTTGTTACATGGCTGTTTTACTGAACTGGCAAGATGTCACGTTTCTCAGAAAATTCTTTTGGAGTTCCCCTCCAAGGCTATTGAATTAATATTTAATTAATATTCACTGCTCACTTTCATAAAACCAAATTTCATTAAATATAAAGGGGTCTCCTGAGAAAAACTGAGAGTAGCAGGTTGTACAAAGTAGAATAAAGTAAGAAAAAAAAATTACTCGTTTGATTCATCCATGCTCCTGGTCCATGCAACCACCCATTCTCTTTTTAGTGTGGGAACTCTAGAATGGCTAGAAAGTAGGTGACCATGAGTTCTAATCCTGCCTTAATCACAAAAACAACCTGGGTGACACTGGGCCATTCACTCTCTCTCAATTTACCTCATAGAGTTGTTATAGGGAAAATAGGAAGAGGAAGTTGTGTTGGATATGTTCGCTGTCTTGAGTTATTTGTAAAAAATAATAAAGGATACAAATAAATAAATAATCCTACATGGACTATGTCTAACCCTATCCCTAACCCTAACCCTAACCCTAACCTACGTCTTTAATCTTCCTTTCACACGACTTTTGTGATGGATTAATCTCCTCCTGATAAAGCTAGTCCTCCCTTACAAAATGGCTCCCAGCTGCTCATTACAACCTTTTAGCTTCTTATAGTTCCTATATAGGGGTGGGTTCTAACTTACCTCGCCGCTGGTTCACTGCCTCCCGCGCCGTGTGGGTACGCCTCATGCGCAGTAGAAAAAAGCCCTGAAAAATTCCCCCCCAAAAAAGGCCTAAAACAAGATGGCGACACATGCGCAGTGCCGGAAACTCGGCTCTGTGCATGCGCAGAAGGAAAAAAAACCAAATTTTTTAACCCCCCCCAAAAAAATTCAAACAAAAAGATGGCGGCGCCCACAGAGCCGAATGGGCTCTGTGATATCACCAGCGGCCTACTCGGTAGAACCAGTCTGAACCGGTAGGAACTCACCTCTGTTCCTATACTACTTTGGACATTGTTGTAAACAAATAAAATATTCCAACACTAACAAGTGTTAACAACTGAGCTCTGGTCAGATTTGTATAATTTATTGGTAGTTGTGGAAGGGAAGGGTGGCATTCTTAATGTTTATAGGAAGTTGAAGGCCACAGTGGTGCAGATGTAAAAGTACATGGGGGCAAGATTGTATTTTGGGGTAGAAGGTTAAGGTTTGGAGGTTCTTTAATGTTTTTTCATAAAACCACATGAAACATTTTCAATGCAACTGCTTTGCATATTTCCACCTCAAATTATTGAGAAAACTTATTATCAATTTTCATCAAACATTGTCAAGGATTGCTTTGAAGGACCATAGAAGAGAGGATTGGGGAACCTATCAGTTTGTGGGCTGCACCCCTCCACTCCAACTTATCTACAGGGAGATTTTTTTACCTCATGTCTTTCAACAGTACAACTAAACAACGGATCGTTACGTTTAACACAGTAATCTCACTGCAGTGAAAAATATTCTTATTTTTAAAAACTGAGCATTAATATGATGACATTAATGAAAATTGGTGTTTTACTGTAGCAGCCTAATGAAATTACTATGGAGTTACGTTGTGTGGGAATTAAATTGTGTTAAGTTTAAGGCTAATGGAAATGGGGTGGGGGGAAAAAAGAAACATTTACAGTAAAACAAAAAAGTGTTGAAAGAAGGGAAAGAATTGAAGTAAATGTAAGCATCAAAAGCAAAACAGAAATGTTTTCAAACAGCAGAAGCAGTAAAAATGTTTATTCCTGATATGCTGTACATTGTAATTATATAGCATATTCTGATCTCAAATCTTTTCCCCTCACTTGTTTTCAAAACGAATGGAAATGTGATGGTCAGATCATGTCTGGTCAATATGATAATTTTTTTTTATCATATTGAGTATGAATTTAAGATTATTCCTCTGCTGTGGTAAATAAGTTTGCATGACAATATCTGTAAAAATGTTTATGGCTGCAACAGTCCTCTAAATTTACCATATCTTTCCGAAATAAACCAGCTTAGCTCTATGTTTCTGGTGATGGAACTAGGTCCAGATAAATGAAAGAAAGCCTGTCCTACATTTTCATACTGAGAAATTTCTGCTGGTGGAACCAGTGTGGGCTTCCTTTGCAAAAGGGCTGTTGAACTGTTATTATCATTTTTCATCACTGGCTGTGCTAGATAGGACTGTGTGAGAACAATAACCTTAATAATGACCAGGATAGACACTAGGTTGAAAAAAGGTTTTCGAAAATAGGTTGTATTTTACCTGGAGAATCTTGGAAAGGCTACAGATTGAGCAAAGTTGTCTTTGTTGCTGCAGAGGTAATAACCACGAACCATTAAACCAGGGGTCCCCAAACTTTTTAAACTGGGGGCCAATTCACAGACCCTCAGACTTGGAGGGCCGGACCAGCTGGGTGGCCGGGGCTAGGTGGTCATGTGACTGGGTGGACATGGGCAATTTAGCAGTCCAAAAAATACATGTAAATTAAATTAAATTTTAATTTGTTATGCTCCTGGAGGTGGAAAGCAGGTTAGTGAAGGGATGTGGCTGCCTTGGGGTATGTATGAAGGACTTCTGTTTGTGTGTGTGTGTGTGTGTGTGTGTCCCTCTCTCCCTCTCTCCCCCTTCTCTCTCTTTCTCTCTCTCTGCCGGGGAGGCCTTCTAGCGTCCCCTTTTTGGCCTCCCCAGCCTCCAGTAGCATTCTACCACCCAAAAATGGTCCCAGAATGTGGGTGGGGGCTGTTGGGAAGGCAAGGTGATGTGGGGCTGCCTCGTGATCCCACGTGGGCCATGTTAATGTTCTTCCAGATTTTAAAGTCCTTTTTTATCCTTTTATCTGTTTTGGTGTATTTTGTTCCACTCTTACTTTGAAATTTTGCTTTTATTCTCTCTCCCTCCTCCCTCTCTCTCCCCTCCCCCCTTAGCATTTTTCCATTAGTGCAGGGTCTGGCTGTTGTTTTTCAGCTCAGCTGAGTGGTGATCCATTGGTTGAGAATAGGCCAACTACCTTGTTACCCGAGCTTAATGTCCTGAGCTGAAAGAGAGTGACTGGCCCCAAGTCATTCAACCAGCTTTCATGCCCAAGGCAGGACCAGAATTCACAGTCTCCTGGTTTCTAACCTAGTACTTTAACCACTAGACTGAAGATGATAGATAGATAGATAGATAGATAGATAGATAGATAGATAGATAGATAGATAGATAGATAGATATATGTAGATGATGTAGATCAATAGTTAGATATGGATAATGATTTGAGATAACATAACATAGCCTGTGTATCTTCACACCAGGAATAAAAACGTATTGCTTTTGCCAATATGTGTGTGTGTTTGTATCCCCTTGACATACTTATCTTGCAGTTTTTTCCATTTTTCCTCACTTCCTTCAGCTGTCCATTTCCCCACCGCTTCTTTTATTTTTCCCTTTTGAGATCTTCAGGTGAAACAAACTGAGAAAAGACAACAGTGATAAAAAACACAGTACAAAGAGCACAGCCTGCTTACATGGGTCAGAGAATATCTTCTTTTTTTCCACTCTAACAATTCTGCTGTTTTCATTGAACATTCGGTTACCGAGCTTCAAATCTTTTATTGAGCTTATTCAAAACTTTTAGCTGACATGGTATATTACAACAGTGACCTAATCTTTAACCACATTTATGGCTCATAGAGATAAGGAGGCTGTTAGAGACTAGCTTTGTTATGCATTCAAGCTATTTCACAAGTTCTAATGTGTGCATAAACGATACAATGAACCATTTTTTCTGATGTAAAAAACATTGTATTATAGAGCTGCTGGGGACAAAGAACCCTTTAGAGGATTTCATCTGTTTAACTTCACAATTAAACATTTGCCTGCTTGTGCTATGGGCTGAGTCACATGACCAATTGAACAGAATCAGCAACATGCTGTGATCTATATTTACTTGAGTTTTAGGTTCCCCATTTTTTTTTTGTAATTCTGTTTTGAGTAAAAGCATGGTGAAACAAACATGCCAATTCAATAATGAAGATCTATCTCATAACTTATTCAAATCAAAACTTTAATACTGTAGTGGAATCCTTCATTCTCTCTGAGCTTGGTTGTTTTATTGCAGATGTTTCTTTATCCAACTTTGTATAGCTGTCTATTACACAAAATGGTTTATTTCTTTTAGACCATGGAAATACAGTCCCTGAATAGCAGACTCTATGAGCATTGACTTGAGTATTGTTTTCAACAATATTGACTTACAATAATTGTGGTGGTTCTACAAACAGCCCTTGCTATAAACATTCCACTCTCTGAAGTTGTGTTATTAAGATGCTCCTTAAGCAACTTGAATATGAAAAGCTATCAAAATATGTCAGAGTATGAATATTCATGGACTGGAATAGATCAGTCAATGGGAACTGAATAGGCATAGTAACTGGATCAGCCAATGAGGGCTTCTTTGGAAATAGAAACTTAAGGAAGAAGTCTGGGCGTGGCTTAGACAACTGAGTCTGTGCAGAAGCTCTGAAACAGAAACTAAACAAGCCTGGGTTTGTCTGCTTTGCTGAATTGAAACTCATCTCTGCTGTACTGCTGCCTATGGTTTTGCGTGTAACTGCTACCACAATGAAGAAGAATCTATATTGGTATTATAAATTTACTTCATCTGTTATTATGTATATAAAGAAGTTAATGAATCCTGCTGAATCAGTTTACCTGTGTGTGCTTTCTGGATTTGATTATTTCTGCAGCAAACTCTGATAAAATATATCATTAACATTATCACACTTATTGATATTAGAAAAAGTGCAAGATATATTCCTTGCACCAGTTCATGTCTGGAATTAAATGGGTAACATTCCCTCCTGTTGTCAGTGCAGGCAATATTAGAAGAGTGCTTAGGAACATCCATCCCAGATGCTCCTGAGGAACTCTGACATTGAAATTACTTTTCTCAGTGCTTCATGTCTGTGGATATGTGTCCATGCATGGATGGATGAAAGCAGAGAGCAATATGGGGATGACAGACAAATATAAACTCCACCAAGCCAATAAATAAAAAATGGGATGTCAGTCAAATCCCAGTTTCCATGGAGTCCAATAAGGAGATAAGAGAAACCAAGCATTGTTTGTTTGTTTTGATGGTTCATGTGTTCTATCTGAGCTGCCTCACAATTGATTTTAGGTTGCTCTGGGAAAGCCAGCAAACAAATATACTGGAATGTGTTATTAAAATGCCATGCTTTAGTGTTGTAGTAGGGCAATGAAGCAGAAAGAGACTGTGCTGAGTTGGCAAACCTATATTTTAAGGGCGCGCACAGCATACACATTTCTTTTGCAGGCACTTCTATAAGCCATGATCGTAGTCAGCTCTTGCTGATATAATCAAGAATTTTATTGGCTCACGTACACTAGGAGTGTCATTTCGTGTGGCATGGGTACGAGGTAAAGTTGGTGATGTGTGGGAGGGAAAAAGGTTGAGAAGCCTGATTATACTGAGTAAATACTTAATTCCTCATATGTGATTTTTGCAGCTCTCCTGACTGACAGCTTGTTAAATGAATAAAAGGTTGGTAAGAAGAGAGGCGAAATTGCAAAGCTGAGTGATACCTGCTTAATTTCCACTTGACCTGGATCAGATCACTAATGTTATCAAATTTCATTTGTGTAGTCATGCAGGCTTCTGGGCAAAACAGGCCATCCCTATAGCCTTAACAAATAGTGCAAATAAACCACCACAACAAAAAGTTATCAAATATTCCGTGGGTTATTACTTTAGCAGCATGCTTGCTTCGTTATCTCCAGCTTATCTTTGGGCGGCGAGCCATTTAAAGCAATAAAATGGAAACAATATAATAATCCTCAAAATAGCTGTGCCAGATAAATGCACATTTCAAACATCTTCCCAATGGTACAACAATTTGTTCTGGGAAAGAGTTTATCAGCACGATAGATTGTTTCTGGTTTCTAGGCTGCTTAAATACTGCTCTCCTGCAACATGTAATCACTTGGCAATACAATCCTTTGGCTTCTTATGCCCATCACTGAAAATGTAAGGGGGAGGGGGGGAGGAAGACTGGATTTCGCTTGGTGGATGGATTCAGTAGCTGCTTTGTTATCTCTGCTAACGGTATGAGAATTATGCCTTTGCAGATTGCTGAAAGGCAACAACTTTTCTCCCACCAGTGAATTTCAAATAGCAAAATGTCTAGTTTGTATAACGGCATCTCAAATGAGATGGCACAAATATTTGCTAGTCGGTGCTAGGAATTAAGAGGAGTTGGAACCATTTACAGGATTTGAATAGGAATTTCACTGAAGCAATACCAGGACCTATTTGATGTTAAAAAAAACTAGAATGGCCAACTATGGGGTGAAAATATTATCACCCAGTGAGCATTTGGGTTTTTATAGCCACAGGTATAATATTGATTAAAGATCAATATTTTGGTCAGCCTCCTCCCCCCCAAAACCAAGCAAGATACACAGGGTTATTTCTAAGTAAATGACTCTCACCTATAGACAGAAAGCTTGCCAATCTAAAGCAACTACTTACCAGCATATAGCACTAGCCGTATCACTTAGACTTATATACTGCTTCATAGTGCTTTACAGCCCGCTCTAAGCGGTTTACAGATTATTATATTGCCCCCAACAATCTGGGTCCTCATTTTACCCACCTCAGAAGGATGGAAGGCTGACTCAACCTTGAGCCTGGTGAGATTCGATCTGCCAAACTGCTGGCAGCCGGTGATCAGCAGAAGTAGCCTGCAGTACTGCACTCTAACCACTTAACAATTATATTTTTAATTCTTAGAACTTCTTGAAAATAATTTGATACAAACAGTAATAAAATCTAAAAGCCTTATTATTACTTCATTCCTTTGCCAAAGCAAAGTGGATCTGTAGATTTTTCTAGCACTGTAGTACATGTTTTCTATTTTTTCATTGGAACTTTCTGATTTGTAATTAAAATAGTATTCAAGTGACAGCTTTTTAAAAGTCTGTAGAAGGAAGAGATCACCCGAAAAACTACGGTATAAAAGTCCATTTTAAAAAGTTTGCAAACATTCATTTTGAGAAAATGTCAGCAGGAATCCAGTTGTGACTATATACTGTATAAAAAAGAACAGCAATCCAATAAATGACTAGTATCTATCTAAAATCTAACTCCTAGGGTTCATTCAAAATGTTATCCCTCTTTTCTGGAATATAACATTAGAAAGCCATTAGCCATTTTCTGAGCCATCAAATTATTCAAGATTCAGGAGACTCATACAATATAGAATTGTCATATGTGCTGGGAATTATGAGAATTCTCATCCAATACTTGGTTGCTTCTAGTCTTCTTGGTCAAAGCATACCTACTTGCATGTTGTCAATAGTAAACATGGAGAAATGTATTCAACGTATATACAAGAAGGCCACAAATACATAATATAGTATCTTAGTAACATGCATAAGAAGCCATTAGGAATATTCAAGTACTTATCCCATTGATTCTTTCCAAATAATTGCAATATTATGTACAAAGCAATGCTATTTTATGAAATGCAAGTCATGATTCCTGATCAGTTTGTGTTCATTATAAAGAAGAACAATCCAAAGATCAAAGATAATCTACAGTATCAGCCAGGTGTCAAGGAGGCATCATTAGTTTTGCCTTTATACCTCTGAAAACTCAGTAGTTTGTTTCAGAATATCACAGTAATAGAAAAAAATGTCATATGCAATAAAAACCCAATGGCAGAGCTTTCTGCCATCCTCCCCCTTCAAAATAGTTTCAGCACATTAATTATGTACAGCAACGTAATCAAGTTTTGCTTAAAGTTTTGGTGGGTCATGGAAACCATAGGTGTTCATATAAATGAAGCAGCTCACCCTCCCAAACCACTCCATCACCAATATTTCAATGCTAAATGAAGACCTGGCTATTTTCCTAGGCTCTGGGGGTCATCACAATAGTGTGCCTTTTTACACAGTTTTATTTTGAATGTTTTAGGTCTTAACTGATTCATTGTCTTTACTGATTGACATCTGATCTGATGCTGTTGATATACAATAGGTTAACTTTAAGAAAATGAAAACAAATTTGTATTTGCCTATATCTGCTAATTAGTTTTGTTGGACAGAATGAGCTTAATTTTCGTCTCTACAGTTAGTAGCAGAGGACAACTACAGCTCTCTTTCCTTTTCATACAATAACAGAACTTGAAACCAATGTGATAACAACATAATGTTAGGGGGCATTCTGTTCTCCTAGTTGCTTTTGAGCAGATTCACAATTCACACATTACACTTGAAGCAATTTTCACATTTTTTCCCCTCATATGCCCATTCTGGTCTGAAATGCGGCAGAAACTGTGAGATACTGATGGCAAGCAAGCTACTCTGGACCCAACAGGCACCTTTTCAATAATGGTTTGCAAAACGATTCTTTATTTCTTTGCTGTCTTCCTTTCCTACTGTTTCATTGTGAAGTAGACAGATAGCTAGACAGATTTGTGTATGTGTCCATATGTGTGTGTGTGAGACAGAGAGACTCTGTCTCCATTAGCCCTTTTATTCTTAACGTCTCCTCACTGTGCTTATCCCTTTTGCTATTCTTTTATAGCTCTCCCTGTTTATATTCTATTATTTGGAACTCCATCTTTCCCTCCTCTCTATTTAGCCTTTTCCAATGCCAAAGCAGGAGCCACACTGGCTCACAGTGAGGAGCAGGAATATGAAAGAGATGGTGACCTTTTCTAAGGCTGTATTTTTTTTTTTTTTTAAACAGCCATTCTGTGTAAAAGGGTATGGAGGCTAGGGAGGAGAACTCTGATGAAGCGGTATTTGGCAAACAAAATAGGCCTCTGGGACATCAAAATGAAAAGAGGCACAATGAAGCACAACATACAGAGAACTAAATATGCATGGATACCAGGTGTGGATTCTGAAAAGAGAGAAACAGAAATGTAGAAATTGAACCCTGGTCTCTGGTCTTACAGGGAGACATACTGAATATCAGCCACTGATCAGGAGACAATGGAGGTTTCTGGCTGGCAAACGTGTACCTAAAGTCATAGATTTTTAGTAATATATTCCCTCACAATTGACTATTGAGAGAAAATATGTGTGCAAACACTGCTGGAAAGATTGTTTGTGTTAGAAGAAATATCCATCTGGGTTCAGCTCCAAGTGGGGAAAAAGACACTGGAAACATGGTGGCTGCTTGGAAA
>JANHFT010001540.1:149013-160211 GCA_032467955.1 Pseudoxenodon macrops
GGGAATTGTGAGTTGAAAGTGTGATTTGAAAAAGAATTGAAATTGTGATTTGAAAAAGAATTGGAAAATGTATATGAAAATGAAATTGGATAATGAATTATGTGAAAAATAAAAAACTATTGGGGGAAAAAAAAGCATCTCACATGCACCCACCTGCCACCCCACCTTAGCAGTGTTTGGCTTTTTTCGGCTGCTCTTTCGGGCAGGCTTTCCAGAGGGAACCCCTTGCAATATAAAGGAAAACTTTTCGCGAATGCAAAAAGTTTTCCTTTACATTGCAAGGGAAGCCTGGCCGAAAGAGCAGCCAAAAAAATCCAAACGCTGCTAAGGTGAGCCTCTCGCATTCAAGCCTCGCCCCGGCCAAACACTGCTAAAGTTTGGCAGAATTTGGTGGTGATGGCAAGGGAGGGAGGGAGGAGTGGGCCGGGGTGGCGCTGTCTGCGTGGGGCTCGCCATAGCATTTGGATTTTTTGGGCTTTCATAATGGCTATCTAGATACAATAATATTTCATATAGGCTTTGAGTGTTTTTTTTCATTAATGTAACTATATTTGAACATCTGAAGCAGTGTTTCTCAACCTTGGTAACTTGAAGATATGTGGACTTCAAATCCCAGAACTCCCTAGCAAGTTTACCATACATCTTCATTTGTGCCAAGTTTGAGAATTTGATCTGGAGAGGCAATGAACTTGCATATTTTTATATTCAGGTTTTATTCATGACAGTATGTTTAATTTTTTTTTACCCAAATGTCAAGACAATTAAGAATTAGAATTGTGAAGAATCATTAAGCGTAATCAATAACACATTCTTAAAATAACATGCATTCTGCAGCAATTTATTCTTGGGACAAGGCATTACTGCATTCATTAGACTATGAAAAATGAGTATCAGGTTTTCAACTGAGTGAAAATTGAAGTTGTCAGGGCATTGCCTTTGGGATCATTTATGAAAAATGAAAATTATTTCACCTTTAATGACAATTATGTGATCGTTGATATTGTTCCTGTATGGCAGAAAAATTGCCTTTAATAGATTGCACAGCTAAGTCAATTTACATAATTCCTTCAGTTATATTAAAAATACACTGCATGTGCAATTGCACAAAGCTCTGATTATGGAAGGTTGATAAAGACTCACAAATGTGACAGCTCTACAGGAAGGAAGGAAAGAAGGAAGGAAGGAAGAAAGGAAGGAAGGAAGGAAGGAAGGAAGGAAGGATTCATAGACTTACAGATCATCACAAATCTTTTTCTTTGCAAAGCTGGCTTCAGTAAATTCTAGAACAAAACTGCATTACTATTACATAAAGAATATAAAAAGAGCCATGAAGAAAAGTGCAATACCATGATGAACATCATGTTATGCATCTACCAGTAATTATCATGCATCTAACAGTGTTACAATCCTAAGAAACCACAGTATTTCTCTGATACGGGAAATCTCCACACAGTATGTGACTGAATATCCATACTTTTAGTTCTGCTTTGAATATAACTGGTATGTTATGCAAACTAGACATAACAACAGATTCAGATTAAATAAGTATTTCATGGAAGCATCATGGTCTGTCTCCTCATTTTTCAAGCAATAAAAGGTGTTTATTTTAATCAGGATAATGAACAAACATATCCTCAAATATGCAGGCAGATTAGACAACAAAGAAAGGATACAAGAGGCTGCTGTAAAGAATGCTGGCCTTACATATGATGGCATGGGTTTTCTGAAATTATTCCCGACTTTATTTTTTTCCCCTTGATGATACTATGTGCATTGCCCTCCTGTGTAATTATGTTGTAATTACAGAACAGGTGGGAACATGTTGGTGTATAAATTTGAATTAAATCAGTCTATGCATTGTAACAAGTTTTCTAAGAATGTGTGTGGCTGATTTATAGTGTATCAAACCAAACAAGGAAGAACATAGGTTTGGATTGGATAGTCAAAGAGAATTCAAATAGAGAAGTATCCTTTGTAAAGTAGAACAGATGGTAACCTTATCTTCTATGCCAGCCCATTTTGCAAAGTTCCCAATCCTGTATTTCACTTTCATCTTGAGTGGTAGCTTCCTTTCAACCCATCATTCCCCGCATTAATGTTCCCTCACCCCAATGAAATCATAGGTAACTTAAGGGAAGAGCTAGGGCTGTGATGGCGAACCTATGGCACACATGCCACAGGTGGCAAACGGAGCCATTTCTGAGGGCACACAAGGCCAACTGATTTTTGGCATTGATTTTCATTTATTCCATCCTCCAGAGGGTAAAAAACGGCCCAATGGGGGGAGTATGCAGGGGGATGTATGCATGCGCAGTGTAGTGGGGGAGGTTCTGTGTCTATATGTGTGCATGGGCTAGCGCACGTGCACTGCCATTTTTGGCACACAAGAAGAAAAAGGTTCGTTATAACCTTTGTAGACCTTTATAACTTCAAACCCATCACTGATCTAGGGTCACCTAAGCCACCTCACCATTGGACTCTGCTTAATCTGTTTAAGAAAAAATAGTGGAAAATCCCATGTTTGTATCATTCAAGGTTGAGGCACAGCTCCATGATCGTGCCTCCTAGATATGCCTTTCCATTCTGCTTTGACATTTTCTTTTAATGGATTGCATTGGTTGGCGGAGGAAAAATAAGAAGTGAGATGAGATGAGTTGAATTCACAGAAGCTCGCAGTTCATCAGAACTGCCTCTTTATTTTCAAGACACCTGCTAGCAGCTCTCTGAAGTCTTCCACAAGAGTTGTGAAATCAAAAGGAAAAGGAAACTTCTGTGAAGATGCAAGCCTTCACTTTGACAGCTATCATTGTCCTCCAATTCTACGGCTACATGAAAAACCTTTGTTTTTTTAATTTTTTATAGGAATCACCAAAAGACACTGATTTGAAAACAATCTTTTGTTTAATATATCTTTCAATCAGATGGTTAATCAGTCATTCTGAACACCCTGTCAGAGTTTTCACAATCTCCAACAAACTCCCTTAATGCTGAATTTAAAAGAGACTCAGGAGGAAAGTGTAAAAAAAAAAAGTTTCAGTCAGCTTTCTGCAGAATTTGTAGACCTTTATAACTTCAAACCCAACAAGAGAAACAAAAGAAAAGCATTGATGGATTAATGGCCAACCAGTTGGGTTAAGAAAGATAGAGACATTGAAATTAATGGATCAAGTGTCAGCAGAAGAGTTAAAATAAGAAGCAAACTGACACCCTTATATTTTCAGCTGTTTACTAGTAAGAGCAGATGACCTAGAAAAAAATGGGTAAATACTGGGCGTGAACGTTGTGATGTTCATTTCAGTATACTTTCCTTTATCTTTTTAATTTATTCAAGATTATTTCTTTTCAAATGCAAACCTATTCAGTTTTTTTATTTTCAGTTTTGCTTGGTTAATCACATAGGTGTACACAGAGAATCAAGACTCTATTTCTGTTGTGTGAAGTCTCTTCCGTCTACAAAGTCTCATTCCCAAAGGCCACATTTAATCATCTGCATGGGCAGCCGTGTAAAAATCAAAAACCACATGGGAACCGAACCGTAAGAGAAACTGTTTGTATGAAGGAGTTTCTCTTACCACCACAGCAAATTTCTGCCACACAATCAAAAACAAGTTTTAATTGGTACACTAAATAGTCTTGTAACTGTGAATGATTAAACTATGAAGATTTACTCCCACTATGACTGGAAAAAAAGAACTTCTCCCTTGTTAGAAGCCACTTTGCAAGAACTGTGTTTTAAAGGGCAGTATAAAATTCAAAATGAAAACATTAAAAGGAAATTGTTTTAACTTTTTGAATGGCTATAAATTTGGAGTACGAACAGACTCCTTCAGCAAATTCTCTTTTTCACTTTGCTAAACTACCTAGTCCAGTGTTTCTCAACCTTGACCCCTTCAACTCCTAGAATTCCCCAGCCAGCTTTGTGAACTTTGGAAGTCCACTCATCTTCAAGAGCCCAAAGTTGAGAAACACTAATCTGGTCTAATATAGCCTTAGAAAATCTCTTATTGTTCAGGTGTTTGAATTTTGGTCTCAATGACGCTAAGTTGGGGGAGACTGGTGTAGTTGGAGCTAGTGGTTAATTCTCTTTACTCTTCTCCTTTCTGACATTTTACTAGAAGATGTAGGATTTTTAAAACTCAAGTTCCGTATTTTTTAATACGGAAGGTGGTAAGAGATATAACCTATATTTTATTAGTTTGTGTCTGTCTTTAAATAGTAATAGATTCTGTTAGTTAGGTTTAAATAAGGCTTACTATACCTTAATTGGCTCGTTTGAACATCCTGAGGACTCTCTAGAAAAAATATAAATCACATTGACATGATAGAAGCCAATGTAGACATCAAAACACAAGCATAATTCCTCTATCTATCTATCACAGATAGTCATGTCATCAGTTTAGAGTTGTACGAAACAATTGTCAAGTGAGTTTTGCCCAGGGTTGGATTCAAATAATTTAACGACTGGTTCTCTGCCCTAATGACTGGCTTGGTGGCCTTGGCCGGGGTGGGCATGGCCAGGGACTGTGACAGGCAGCACTTGGCCTCCTGCACCCCCCTGGGAGCAAAAACAGGGTGTGTGGGGGATTCACCGCCCCTCCCCACATCCCATTTTGGGCTTAGTAGGCCTCCCTGCACCCTCCTGGGAGAAAAAACAGCAATGGGGAGGTCCTGCTGTACCCCCGCACCCCATTTTAGGCCTAGGAGGCCTCCCTGAAGCCTCCTAGGAAGTGAAAACAGGCCTAGGAAGCTTCTCTGAAGTCTCCTAGGAGCACAAACAGGCTGTGGGAGGGGCTTCCTGGACCTTGTTTTGGGCCTAGGAGGCCTCCCTGCACTTACCTGGGAGCCAAAATGGGGCACATGGGAACTCCTGGAAGGGGCGGGGCAGGAAGGGGCGGAGCCAGCCAACAGTTTAACTACCGGTTCGCCCAAGCAACTTAGAACTAAGTTTCCTGACAGTTAGAACAATTAATCAGTTGAATAACTTGCCTCCAAAAGTTGTGAATGCTCCAATACTGGACGTTTTTAAGAAGATGTTGGATAACCATTTGTCCGAAGTGGTGTAGGGTTTCCTGCCTAGGCAGGGGGTTGGACTAGAAGACCTCCAAGGTCCCTTCCAGCTCTTGTTTTGTTTTGTATTCTATTCTATTCTATTCTGATTCTCCAATTCTTATCCTATTTCTATTCTATTCTGCATTCCCTTCCCTTTTCTAATTCTATTCTAATTCTAATTCATTCTTATTCTTCTTATTCTATTCCGTACGAACCACTTGCCAATCCTCTGAATTCTGATCACGTGACCCTGCGGATGAGAAGGACACCCTTGCCTTCATGGAGAGCAGCTGGTGGACTTTCCAAGAAGCAGCCACCCGTCTCAAATCGCTTGGACATCTCAACCCCTCCCTTTGTCTTGCCAAGTTGCCCAGACGAGGAAAGGTTTGCAAAACATCTCCTCGATTGGAGACAACGTCTCCCAGGACTGGGAATTTCACGACTCCTAAAATGGAAGACTCAGCTCGGTTTCACGTCCAAACTTGGAAAGAACACTCAACGTTGGCCAACAGAAGTCTACGAGGCTCCTGCGTTCCTCACCAGCCATTGGAAGGAGGGGGGGGCCCACTCTGACACCACCCCAGATATCCACGGAGGAGTCGAAGCGGTCTCTCTTCAACCCAACCCAGCAAAGGAGACAATGACCAGCTCTCTCTCTCTCTCTCTCTCTTCCCTGTTTTAGCTCTGTGTTCAAAGAGAACGCTGCAAGCAGGCCAGCCACGCCAAGCTCGGTGGGCGAGCCAGCCCCCCCTCCATCCCCCATCTCCTTAGCAGACCCGGCAGCTTATTAATCCTTAATGCCATTCAAGGGGCTCCCTGTCACTCTTGCTATCCTACGCTGCCCCAGACAATGAAAGACCCCCCCCTACACCCTTCTCCTCCTCCTCATTAAGCACTATTGGATAATTGTGGATATTATCCACTCTGGCCCGATAATCCTTTCCCCCCCCAACTCATTTTGAGGCCAGGCGGGACAGATCGGGGACCTTTGTCTTCTTCTGCGCTCCCGGCGTTAATGAGGAGTTTGATGGTGGTTAAGTCATCGGCAGTCCAACCACCGACCTACAAAGAGAGCGCCTTATGTCAAAGGGAGAAAAAGGGGGGAATTTTCAACCCTGCAAAGACTTGCTTGATAGTCGCTCCAGGTTTCCAGGTCAAGGGGAGAACGGAGAGGAACCCACGCCAGCTTAGCAGATGGCTCACCAATGATCCATCCATGGTTCTCCCGTCTTCTCAAGGAAGAGGCGGCCTAAGATTTAGAGAGCAGCTCTTGAGGCAAGCTCTTGTCAACAACTCAAGGACCTCGCTTGTCTTAAGGACCTCCAAACCTGAATCATATCTTCAAGGAAGAAAAACAAAAACAAAAAAACCAGGTAGCATCCAAGTTATCTTCTAAACATGAGCTGTTCCAGGTGCCCAGCAGAACGTTTGACACCGCTGTTCTGATTTTGCCTTCTTAGACCAGCGGCCTCCAACCGTTTGAGTAGCAGGTGTTGTGGCCCGCCAGCTGCCGGCAGAACTGGTGGCAGACTTGGACGATGAGGAAGTTGGGAGAGGACCTTGGGCCAGTTCTGGAGCTTGATGGATGCTCAACGTCGGACGCAGAGATAAGAGGCCAGGGCCATCCGACATTTCCCAGTCACCGGAGAGGCAGCTGCCTTTGGAGGCTGAGATGAGTGAGGAGGAAGAACTGCTGGGGCCCGTTCCAGATGCACGTATGCGCAGAGCAGTTAGGAGAGGAGAACAAGGGAGGACAAGGAGTCGACTCGGGAAGCAAAGCACACGTGGATGCTGAGTGGCCCCTCCCTGGCTGGGGAATAAATAGAAGGAAAGGGGAGGGGTGGTCGGAGACAACCGGTCGTATTTCTGAAGTTTTTGCTCATCGTGTTTCGTGCCACAAAGACTGCTTGCCAGAACGTCATTTGCAGCCTTTCGACTGGCAGCTCAATTATCCCAAGGAACTGATAAGGTCTGTTGTTGCCATTAACACCTTGAAGGACTCTTGGCTGGACTTTCCGGTGGGTGAATGCCCAGGAGATAAATAAAGAGGAGTTTTCCGTGACCAGGAGTCTGTTTCTTGCTTCTGTTAAGGCTGGGTCAGAACACCAGGGACCGGTTCTGTGGACAGAGTTTTTTTCCCGTGGACCAGATGGGACGTGGTTTCGTGTGCTGCCTGCATCCCAGGGATGGGGCTTCGCTTGTCTGCGTGGCCCAGTTTCTGGGCCCCGTGCTGGTCCAGGTACCGTTCTAATCTAGACAAACGTCTCACGCTCTACCAAGAGACTATTCACTGGGACCTGGATAGACACCCCCCAAACCACCTGCTTGATCTGAAATTTGAACAAGGACCATCACCCCCAAGCTGTGCTCTGCTGGCAAACGGGATCGTCTGGTTATGAATCGCGAAAGAATCTGTCGATGCTCCCAGCTATTTCTCTCTCTCTCTCTCTCTCTTTTTGAGAAAGGAGAGAGAGAGAGAACTAACTTTGATCTTTTGCAAGTTATCTGGATGACACGTCTCCAAGAGAAGTGTGTGTGTGTATGTGGGAAGCTTACACGCACACGCACACACCATTTTGATCAGATGCGTCCTCGTACATCAACGCGGGGCCCCGCAAAATGTCAAGATAAGGTGGCATAATTTGAAATCGTGCACAGTACACCCTCCAGGTTGAAGTAATAATAATAATAATAATAATAAGGAAGTGAATTCCGACTGGCACGCCTGCCTCCCAGCGATCTGCAGATTAAAAACAAAACAAAAAACATATCTCCGGTTTATCGGTTTCGTCTAACAGGGAGGGAAGAGAATGAGAAAACAGGAGAAGGAAAATAACTTTCTCCCTTCCAGAAATGATGCTTCTTGTCGTCTTTAAAAATCCAGACGAGAGTTTCAAGGATGAGAAGAGAGATTTGGGGACCTGACACCCATTGAGGAATGGAGCCGACAGAAATGGACTTTACATACTGTAACAACCGAACCGGCCCGAACCGGCTGAATCCCCCCCCCCCCGCTGCATCTTGGGGTCACATACAGTAGCAGGATTCAAAAAAAAAATTACTGTCGGTTTTGTGGGCGTGGCTTGGTGGGCGTGGCTTGGTGGGCGTAGCAGGGGAAGGATACCGCAAAATCCCCATTTCCTGCCGATCAGCTGCGATTCGGAAGGCAGAGAGGATCACTTGAATGTGATACCAGCCACGAGAAGCAGCCGCCCCGCAAAAATACTAATACAATCCTGGGTTGTATAAACAGAGGCATAGAATCAAGATCAAGTGAAGGATTTAATGTCGTTTTTTTTTAAACCCTTAGTAAGGTCCCACCTGGAATACGCCAATCAATTCTGGTCACCACACTACACAAAAGATGTTGAGACTTTGGAAAAAGTGCAAGAGAAGAGCAACAAAGAGGATGAAAGGCCTGGAGGCTAAAACATACGAAGAATGGCTGCGGGATTTGGGTTTGGCCAGTCTAGAGAAAAGAAGGAGTAGGGGGGACATGATAGCAGTTATTCCAGTATTTGAGGGGCTGCTACAAAGAAGAGGGCGGTCAAATTCTTCCACAAAGCACCAGAAGGCAGGATAAGAAATAACGGATGGAAACTAATCAAGGAGAGAAGCAACCTGGAATTAAGGAGAAACTTCCTAACAATGAGGACAATTAACCAGTGGAACAGATTGCCACCAGAAGTTGTGGGTGCTTCATCACCGGAGTCTTTTAAGAAGAAGAGACTGGACAACCTGAAAGGGTATATTGTCTCCTGCTTGAGCAGGGGGTTGGACTTGATGATCACCAAGATCTCTTTCAACTCTATGTATTTTTCTGAGATTTTCCAAATCTTTAGGCGTGTATAAGTTCAACAATCTCTCGTGTGTCTCTCCCTTTTCTTTCTAAACCAGGGAATTGTGGTGACATCAATATATATATATATATATATATATAAAAAGCAGTTTCCCTTCAGATACTCATTGCAACGGAAGTACTCAAAACCATATTGAGGTTTTACGCATGAAATTCTAGCTGAATTCCACTTTGTGGAACCAGATCTCTGTAAATGAGGTTTGGATGCTGGCTAGGATCATCATAAAAAAAAAGGATTTGGTTATCGCGTGACTGCAATTCACCCCCAGAAGTCTTAGTGGATGAGTAATTTGAGGCTCCTTAAAGGATCAGCTACCCTCAGAAAGCAAAGGAGAATCCATCAGCTGTCAAAGTCGCACTCCCTTTAATATTCTTTGAGGGTGGCCATCAAGGACATTTGATGGATTCCTGATCAAATAGAATTGGGTTCTGCTAAAGGCACAAGGAAAATGGCAGCAGGTAGATAATCATGCAAGTATACAGAATATAGAATAACAGAGTTGGGAGGGACCTTGGAGGTCTTCTAGTCCAACCCCCTGTTTAGGCAGGAAACCCTAAACCACTTCAGACAAATGGTTGTCCAATCTCTTCTTAAAAACTTCCAGTGTTGGAGCAATCACGACTTCTGGAGGCAAGTTGTTCCACTGATTAATTGTCCTTAGTGTTAGGAAGTTTCTCCTTAATTCCAGGTTGCTTCTTTTCTTGATTAGTTTCCACCCATTGCTTCTTGTCCTGCCCTTCAGGTGCTTTGGAGAATAGCTTGACTCCCCTCTTTTTTGGGGCATCCCCTTTTCCGACCTTCTGACCAACAAAATCAACGAGGAAGCCAGATTCACTTAACAACCGCCTTACTAAGTTAACAACTGCGGTGATTCACTTAACAACTTTGGCTAGAAAGGTTGTAAATTGGGGCAAAATCCATTTAACAGATGTTTCGGTTAACAGCAGAAATGTTGGGCTCAATTGTGATCGTATTTGGGAGTTTAGAAAGAGCGATTTAAAGCGCACAAAGAATTTCAAGCCAGCTCATAGGGAGAAGGGGGTTTGGAAGAGACATTATATTTTAAAACTGTTGAAGTTTTAAAAGGAAATATTGCCATGTGTACTGCCACAAACGTGTGGAGGAAAGATGAGACATAAATCATATAAATGCATAAATAAATGCAATGCTTTGATTAATCAACAGAATTCTCACTTGCTGTGCAGACTTTCCACCTTCACAGATATTAAAAGAATAAAAAGGGGGGGTGAGAATTAATTTAAATCAATTCAAAGATGTTAAAAAAAATCAAAGGAAAAATAAACATCTTGGCTTCCAGGAGGAATGAAGAAAAGCAACCTTTAAAAATTTCTCTCTCCTGTTGGACTGATCATCCTCGACCAAGAGACTATTTAAAATGTCATAAAATCTTAATCAGGGGGCCTGTCTGCAAAATTCAGAGGAGGCAGCCTCCAATGAAAAATGACAAAACCCCTTTAAACCAAAGACTAAAAAGGACTAAATGACTTTAAAATTAGATTTATTTCCTTCTGGCTGTGAATCATTTCCTCTCATGAAATCGTGCAATGAAAAACAACGTCTAAGGAGCATCCAATAATTGCGTTTCTAACCTCCCAGGAAGTAGCCATTTATTTATTCGAAATTCCCTAGAGCCGAAGGCAACGGCCAACAATATATACTGTAATCAATAAAAATACAGTACAAAAAGGCCCTCAATAAAACAATCTAATAAAACGTCAACAAAACCAATAAAGCAATGCAGAGACACCCAAAGCCCAAACAACGGAAGCTGTAAATATGATGACACCATTCCCGTTCTGTCTCGAAGGAATCTATTCAAATGCCCTAAATAAGAAATAAAGAATGAATATCCAGCTAGCAGACATGATGGAAAACTCCTTAATTGCACAACACGTGGTTGTGCATAGTTTCCACTGGGAAAATGTAAGCATCCTGGATCAAACCAAATCCTAAAAAAAATGCTAGAGAATTTCTGGAAGCCTGGAACTCAGACATATCAGCCATCAACAGGCACATTGAGATAAACAACAGCTACACGCCAGTGGTGAAATCCAAATTTTTTTACTACTGGTTCTGTGGCTGTAGCTTGTTGGGCATGGCTTTGTGGCTTGGTGGGCATGGCTTTGTGGCTGTGGCAGGGGAAGGACACTACAAAACCTCCATTCCCTCCCCACTCCTGAGGGAAGGATACTGCAAAATCCCCATTCCCTCCCCATTCTGGGGCCAGCCAGAGGTGATATTTGCCGGTTCTCCGAACTACTCAAAATT
>JANHFT010001542.1:23941-37170 GCA_032467955.1 Pseudoxenodon macrops
TAGTTGTCTTGGTTTGCAGTGCTCTATAGCGTCGTTTTGAGGGTAGGAGTTGAAACAATTTATGTCCAGGATGCAAGTGGTCAGTAAATATTTTCATGGCCCTCTTTTTGACTCGTGTCGTGTACAGGTCCTCAATGGAAGGCAGGTTGGCAGTAATTATTTTTTCTGCAGTTCTGATTATTCTCTGAATAGATCCCCTTAAATCTGATCAACCTACAACATAAACTATGATTGGGAAGTTCCAAGTTTTATTTACATTTAGGATGTCTGTGTCTACCTTCTAAAAAGGTTCAACTGAGGTAAAAGAAACATTAATAAAATAATAAAAATATAAGAGAAAACACACAAAAGTAACCAGTAAATACAACAGGAATTTAAAAAAATCTAGCAACTGAAGTTATTAAAATTGCTCACAAATCAAGATAATAATAAGAAGTAAAAATTCAAAGTTCAGGTTCAATCTTGCAATGAACTGTGGGCATTAAAATGTCAATTCTCTTCATGGGGTTTTATAACAATTATGTGATAACCTGAATTTATTTGTTCTAAAAGTACTGCATAAATAGTGAGAATATAGTCACATATGTGGATAGACTCTATACAACTTACTTCTGAATTAGACACATAAATGAATACATGATAATTTATTAGCTTACCTGCTTAAGAATCATCAAGAAACTATTCAAAGCAATTGAATGGTTTTTGCACTATTTCCAGTGTGTGTGCACTGGTAGAACGTTAATTTTAAAAGTAGGAAAGCTAAGGTTATTCACAATGTTATAGATCATAGAATGTTGGGGAAAACACAGATAAAAGACCAATAAAGAATATTTTAATGTCTGACAAAATTTGTATCTATGCAATATGAAGTATGGAGGGAATTAAAGGTAGCTCCCTAATTTCAGCTGATAGTAATAGTAGTGGTATTTTTTAAGAGAAAAGATATTTGAATGCTATTTGTATATTTGGAGGATGTCTTATGGAAACTGACTAGGAAAAAACAAACTTCTATCCACACAGAAGAAGGGTTATAATGTACATTAATACTAGAAAACATTCAAAAGAATTGACAATTCCAAATCTTTTCAGTTTTACTTATCTGAAGGGGCCCTTGCAAACAACCATGAATTACATGCAAGATTGTGCAAGCCTAACTTCTGGATGCAAAGGGAGCAAGGTGAATCATCCTGCTTAATTACCTATCTACTAGTGGAACTCCTCTCATGGTGGAAAAAAACAAATCTTGGATCTACCTAAGGCAGAGGAAGAGAAGATAGGGGGATATTCAGCAAAACATTGAATGTGGGGAAAGGGATAATTTTTTTCCATCTAATGTGTTCCAGAAGATCCTTTTAAAGAGGATTTTGCCAAACTTGGAGAAGAGAAAAGTTGTTTTGCAAATCCATAAAGAGAATTAGGTGAGAGTTCTTGATTGGGAAATAGAATAAATAGTATTTTTCCTATATTTCACTGGTACACTTCTGTAGCCTTTCCCAATTTGGCATTCTCCATCTGTGTTTGTCATGTGTATGTCTCAGAATTCCTCCCAGCCAAGATGGAGGACTTCAGACTTTGGTTCTATGGAGGGTTTTGCTCCATAGAATCAAAGTCAACAAATTAGCATGTTTATTCTTTTGATATTCAGGCATTTGAATTCAACTGTCAAAATCTATAAGCCAATCACTTAATTTATGTCCACCAACTCTTTCACACAATTGCCATAATTGATAAAGTCCATTGGTATGAAGGATACAAAATGTGCTTGGTCATTCAGACATTTAATGTCTTTTAAGTTATTCAGTAGCCAGTGGTTTTCCCCTTTTATAATGACTGCAATAGCAATAACATTTAGACTTATATGCTGCTTCACAGTGCAAGTTGCAAAAGGTTCCCTTAGCATGTCAGAAACTGAAGGAAATGGAAACTAAGAAAGAACTCTCTTCTTTGGTCCATGATGTATTATGAAGGTATTGAATTTGGCAGCTGCCATAACAGGTAATCCTCGACTTATGACAATTGAACCCTAATGTTATGGTGATAAGCAAGGCAGTTGCTAAGTGAATTTTGCTCCATTTTATGATCTTTCTTGCCACAGTTGATAAGTGAATCACTGCAATTATAAAATTATTGACACAGTTGTTAAATGAATCAGGCTTTCCCACTGACTTTGCTTGTCACAAGGTTGGAAAAAGCTGATCACATGATATACAGTATATATAATAACAGAGTTGGAAGGGACTTTGGAGGTCTTCTAGTCCAACCCCCTGCTTAGGCAGGAAACCCTACACCACTTTAGACAAATGATTATCCAACATCTTCTTAAAAACTTCCAGTGTTGGAGCATTTACAACCTCTGGAGGCAAGTTGTTCCACTGATTAATTGTTCTCACTGTCAGGAAGTTTCTCCTTAGTTCTAAGTTGCTTCTCTCCTTGATTAGTTTCCATCCATTCTTTCTTGTCCTGCCCTCAGGTGCTTTGGAGAATAGCTTGACTCCCCCTTCTTTGGGGCAGCCCCTAAGATATTGGAACACTGCTATCATGTCAACCCTGATCCTTCTCTTCACTAGACTAGCCATGCCCAGTTCCTGCAACCACTCTTCATACGCTTTAGCCTCCAGTCCCTTAATCCTCTTTGTTGCTCCTCTCTGCACTTTTTCTAGAGTCTCAACATCTTTTTTTTACATCGTGGCGACCAAAGCAATGGCAGAAGAAGTGACGTGATCCACCCATGCATGTTCCTTGTAAGATGACATGGATACTTGATTCATTAGATTTAGTCGAAAGGCAATTCAATTGGATTGACTTTCTCCATGAAATTGGAAGGGTGATGAGAAGCACTGAAACAAATCGGGCATTTCTGAGTCAATCCAGATAATTTTGAATGTTCCTGGACGGCCACTTATTTGTAGCTATTTCTAACCTCTGGCCAACCTGGGGTCTTCAAGGAAACTATGAGTTAGGCGTGTAGGCAGAAGCCTTTTCTCCCAGTTACACGTTTCCATTGAAGGTGAAAGTTGGACTGGTTAGAAATCCAAGGAGACTTTTCTACAAAGTTGGATGAGAAGTTAGCTACTCCCCAACCTTCCACCCCCAAATCAAAGATGACATGCATACGTTGACTGCCAAGATGTCTTCCTGGCCAGTTGAGTTTGCATTGGGTTTGAATCCCAGGAGAACATCTAAATTGGATTGCAAAGGAAACCCAGTTTGAAACTCCAACCAGGACACGAAAGGACACCTCTGCTGCAGCAGGAGCAGTTGTTGGGGTGTGTACATGTTTATGCCGGCGTGTGCTTGCCTTCATTATGCCTTTCAATTGAAAGTCATTTTGTATGCTCAGGGACCTTCTTGAGGACACGGGGAAGCAAAGAGGCAGAATCCCCTGGAGGCTGCAGAGATGATTAAACGAAACAAGAACTCATAGCTCATATATTAGCAGGCGGAGGAGGAGATGGAGGGATGGATCAGCTGTGTACATTAGACACATCTTTTGTCTTTAAAACTCAGGGCAAGGTGTCAGCCCTGAAGCCATTTTCCCCCCTGGCAACTTCGGGGCTGACACAGCAGAGACGAGTCGAACTGTGGGGACGAGAGAGGGAGGAAGGTAGAGATAGCTGGGGGGATTGTAGCCAAAATAAAATCCCTTCCTCTGGAAAACCAAGGACTTTCCCACCAGGTGCTAAGGAGACCAACTGACCCTTGGATTGAGATCTGATTGGAGCACTGGTGGGATTGAAAAAAAATTAGCAACAGGTTCGCTGCCCGGCTGCTGGATGGGAGTGACCAAGGAGGCGTGGCCTACTCAGCCTCCTGCACCATGGCAGGGGGGCATTTTCACCCTCCCCAGGCTCCAGAGGCTTTTATCAAGGGTCCAAAGGGGGGGAAAGGCCTCCCCTGGGCACCAGAGGCCGGAAACAGGCCTGTTTCTGGACTTCCGGTACTTACAGCTGGCTCAGTATTTGCCCTTCAAGGTTCCAGAGGCTTTCCTCAAGCCTCCAGGAGGGTGAAAATGTCCTCCTCCAGACACCAGAGGCCCTCCGGAGGCTGGAAATAGGCTCGTTTCCGGACTTCCGGTAGGCCCATTTTTTCATCCTCCCAGAGCCTCCGCGTGCACCTTGCATCCAAAATGGGCCGCGTGGAGACTCCTGGGAGGGGAGGTGTGGGGTGGGCAGAGTCAGCCAGTCCTCGAAGCAACCAGTTTGGTGAACCAGATTAAAATTAACATCCAGTTCGCCAGAACCGGTCCAAACGGGCTGAATCCCATCCCTGAATTGGACCATGTGATGGGCTGCATGGGTAGGGGGAAAGAAAACTTTCCTTTTAACTGGGGGGGAAAACCTGAGGGGGCATTTAGAGTCAGGTTTCCCCGGACGTGCCAATATGACATGCCTTAATAAATCTGTACTTTATTATGTTTATAAGCAACTCAAGTTAGCAGACATATTTAATGGTCCTTACTTGTAGGAGATGATCAGGCTGAGCCTGAGGGAGGGGTCAAACGAGCCATCAGTCTCGAGTCCAGTGGTAGTATTCAGCTGGTTCTATCCGACTCGTGCAAATCGATAGTGGTGGCTGTGGGAGGCTCCGCCCACGGACCCTCTGTGCATGCGAAGGCTCATTACTTGGTCTGTTGTGTGCATGCTTGGGTGGTTTAGGGGTGGAACCGGTAGTAACTTGGCGATGACATCACGGAGCCGGTCCCATCAGTGACTCCGTGGGCAGTGCCATCTTGGATTTTGCTTCTGCGCATGCGCAGAAGCTAGTTTTTGATTGCTGCGTGTGCGCGCGCTTCACGCGTGCACATGCAGCGCAACCGTAAGTGAACCAGCAGTAAAAATATCTGGAACCCACCTCTGGCTTAACATTATTACTCTTATTTTTCCCCCCCAACAACCCTTGAGGTGGGTTGGGTTGAGACAGAGGGACTGGCCCAAACTCACTGGATTATCTTTCATGGCGAAGGTAGGATTAGAACTTAATATCGCCTGGCGATCGTTAGCTAGTTGGGTTGTGGAATGTCTGCAAATCAACCGTCGAACTCAGAAAGCACAAAGGACAAACACAAAGTTCTACTTGACCTTGGACTCTGTTGTTGTGATGAATTGCCCAGATTCTTAGTCAAAGGTCTGTGGTCCTGAGTGTGACCAGGGGTGAAATCCAGCAGGTTCTGACAGGTTCTGGAGAACCGGTAGCGGAAATGTTGAGTCGTTCGGAGAACCAGTAAATACCACTTCTGGCTGGCCCCACAGTGGGGTGGGAATGAGGATTTTGCAGTATCCTTCCCCTGCCACGCCCACAAAGCCACGCCCACAAAGCCACGCCCGCAAAGCCACGCCCACAAAGCCACACCCACAGAACTGGTAGTTTAAAAAATTGGATTTCATCACTGCATGAACATCCTACTACCAGTTCATGAGTATCAGAGTATTAGAGGGGCCCCAAAGTCAACGATGAAATGAACATTCTAGGTCAGCTGTTCAGTACTTAGAACCATCAAAGATCCCGTAAGATATAAATAGGGATTGTAAAATGCTGTCAGCTGGAGGAAATAATGAGAAATTTATAAACCATTGGAATGACACTCTGGGTTAGCCAGATGTATTTATTCAGGAAGAACGGAGAAGCGTGTATCACAGAATTTAGCACCTTTCATTCTCCTGCGAAGCTGGTTTTTTTTTTATATATATATATATATAAAAGGATCAACCCAAACTTTATTCATTTTTTGCCATGAAAGCATTATTGAATATAAGGGAACTTTCTATGACCCCTGAAATTTCAAAAATAAAATAAAATGAAGCAACAGCGGAATGCTTGAAACGAACCAAAACCGCTATACAGTCTCTGCAAAAGTAGGCAAAGGAACTCAGATTAAACTATTACAAATCCATCTTTTTTTTCCCCCTTGGTCCAAAACTCAGATTGATGAGAGGGGCATACATATATAATTAAATATATTCACACACACACACACCAATCAATGGTGGGATTCAAACATATTTTACTACCGGTTCTGTGGGCTTGATGGGCATGGCAGAGGAAGGTTACTGCAAAATCCCCATTCCAGAGGTAGGTTTTAAATCTTCTTACTGCTGGTTCGCTCAGGGGCGCACTGTGGCCATGCGCATGCTTCATGCGCATGCACAGTGCTTTAAAAAAGATTCTGCGCATGCACAGAAGCAAAACCCAACATGTTGATGCCTATGGCACCGTTGAAAGAACCAGCTCGGTGGCGTGGCAGGCCCAGGTTACTAATGGTTCTACTGAACTGTGCCGGTAAGTTACTAACGGTTTGGTTCTATCCACCTATGTCCCATTCCCTCCCCACCCCACTAAACTGCTTTCCAGCTACGTTCTCCTATGCAGGGTAACAAAAGAAGACCCAGCCAATCAGCTGTTACTCGAATAGATTGGGGGCGGGGCCAGCCAGAGGTGGTATTAGCCGGTTCTCTGAACTACTCAAAATTTCCACTACTGATTCGCTAGAACCAGTCAGAACCAGCTGAATATCACCTCTGAGACACACACACACACACACCATATAAACCACTGAGCTAGAAGACTGAGCCAAAAAAACTGGTGTGATCAGGAAGAAACAAGAAGTAGAGAAAAGAAGATTTATCAAGTTCCGGGCAGTGAGAGGTTGAGAAGCAAGATGATTAAAGAAGAGATCACCGGTTTTTCTCACTTGTCAGCTGGAGAATGCCACTTCTAGCTGCACTACCTGTGAAACAATCAAGACAAATTTATCTCTCTAAAAGTAGCACAAATGTTTGTTGCATGTAAACTTCGCCCACAAATGGTTGCTAGTAGCTCTTGTCGTTAGGGGATAGTTCTGTGTGGATCGTTTTCTCCAGCATGATTTCATTGGTCATTGCCCAAGATCATGTTTCTTCTTATAAGAATAAAATTGATCCAAGTCCAGGAGGTGCAGTAGTGAGATCATTAAAGAAGAGAGAACAGAATAGCAGAATAACCGAGTTGGAAGGGACCTTGGAGGTCTTCTAGTCCAACCTTCTGCTCAAGCAGGAGACTCTACACAATTTCAGACAAATGGCTGCCAATCTCTTCTTAAATACCACCAGTGTTGGGTCAGCCACAACTTCTGAAGGCAAGTCGTTCCATTGATTAATTGTTCTCACTGTCAGGAAATTTCTCCTTGGTTCTAAGTTGCTTCTCTCCTTGGTTAGTTTCCATCCATTGCTTCTTGTCTTGCCTTCAGGTGCTTTGGAAAATAATCTGATACCTTCCTCCCCTTTGTAGGAGCCCCTCAAACATTGGAACGGTTCTATCATGTCACCCCAAGTCCTTCTTTTCATTAAACTAGACATACCCAATTCCTGCTATCAATCTTCACGTATTTTAGCCACCAATCCCCTAATCGTCTTTGTTGCTCTTTTCTGCACTCTTTCCAGAATCTCAACATCTTTCTATAATATGGTAACCAGAACTAGATGAAGTATTCCAAGCGTGGTCTTACTAAGGCTTTATAAAGTGGTACTAATACTTCACGCGAATCATTCTTTCTTCTCCGCCATCAGTGCAAGCCACCTAGAGTAGTTCCATAGGCAACAAATAAATGTAAGAAATAAATAAATATTGTACAAGACACTAAGAATTTAGAAGGAATTGAGATTGGCACCACACTGGAATTCGCCTGGAATCCACACTGTATATCGGACATTAACACGAGTGAGCAGGTCCAGAGGTATTTTGCGAGAAGACTACTCCACTCCTCTACTCACAATAGAATCTCTTATGCCACCAGACTTGAAATTCTGGACTTGGACAATCTGGGCACCTACGTTCCAACCTAAGCATAGTACACAAAATTGTCACCTACATCTTACCTGTCAACAACTTCTTCAGATTCAACCACAACAATACACAAGCTTACAATAGATACAAACTTAACGTAAACCGCTTCAAACTCAATGGCAGAAAATACAACTTCAGCAACAGAGTGATTCAATGCCTGGAATGCCCTACCTGACTCTGTGGTTTCTTCCCCAAACCCCCAAAACTTTAACCTTAGACTGTCTACTGTTTACCTCACCCCATTCCTAAGAGGTCTGTAAGGGGGCGTACATAAATGCACCAACATGCCTACCGTCCCTGTCCTAATGTCCCTTTTTATTCGTATCCTTCTCATGTATTCAAAATCATGTTTATACTTTTATCTCTTATCTTATATATGCTTGACAAAATAAATAAATAAATAAAATTGAGCTGAACTCTTGGGGAATCTTTTGTACATTTTCAGTGGAGAACAAGTTCTCAGAAAAATAGTACTTTATCATTCATTCAAGGTGCAAAAACCTACACTCTAGATGAGGGAATTGAGAATTTGATGATTTATAAAGCCATATATTCATAAAGCCATATATAAAGAGAGCCATTTGGTTGTAGCTAAAGCACCAAGCTAGAAACCAGGAGACTGTAGAGTTTTTGGTTCTGTCTCAGGCAAGAAAGCCAGCTGGGTGACTAAGGGGCTCAGTACTCTTTCTCAGCCCAATCTACCTCACAGAGTTGTTGTGGGGAAAATAGGAGAGAAAGGAGTATTAGGGATGCTTGCCGCCTTGAACTATTTATAAAAATAATAAAGGTGAGATAAAAATAAATAAATCTTCTCATTTCAAGGCCACATATGATACAATGTGTTCCTGGTTCCACTTATCAAGAGTACAATAGTGACCAAAATTACTTCTTTAATTTGGCAGGTTACATTGGTGTTTCTCAAATTTAGCAACTTTAACATGTATGAATGTCAACTCCCCAGTCAGCCTCCCCAACTGGGAGTTCTGGGAGTTGAAGTCCACACATCTTAAATCGCTAAGGTTGAGAAACATGGGCTTTCACGATCCTATTGCAATTTTCTAACTTGAACTTACTTCTCACTCAAGATCACTTCTAACCAGTCCTTTGTCCTTCCTTTAATCTGTTGTATCCCAACAAACTTATGTGAACATTTGAATGTATTACAGCACAGTGTGGTATAAACTGTATTTATTTAATTTGACAGGAATGGATGGTATATCCAAAAATGGTTCTTTGAAAGAAAAGCACAAGTAGGGCAGACGTTTCAAATTGGGATCAGAGTTATAAATGTTTAAAGATGACAGCAAACAGCAATGGCAGGCAAGAAGTGAGTGAATGCTTGTTTGCTTTATCTGCTTCTGCAGTGAAGTCAGGAATTAAAAGACAAATTAGCCCATCATGCCTTCTGCTATCATAAAGAATAAAGCAGTATTCTGACAGAATTTTTGAATGGACAATGACATCTAGAGTATAAAGAATGTAGATGTAAAGATAGTAAAAGATAGATGAAATATGGGCTTGTATTTATGGGTCTTTTCCCAGGATTCAATTAAAATACTACTCACTTGTGCTTGGACCAATTAAAAAAAACCTATGCCATTTTTTTTGCTGACCCCACTGCTGATTCCTATCTCACCTTAATCCCTGGATTGTCTCTGATTGGTGGTATCCTGATTTCAAGCATTCAGTACATTTTATTGACTCATTTATCTGATTTTTATTCTATGTTTTATATATATTATCTGAGAATGATATGATTGGTACCTACATTTGATAAATAAAATAAAATAAATAAATAACAGGACAGGGTGATTTACATAGTACCCCCTCTGCCTATTTTTTTCTCCACAAAAACCCTATGAGGTAGGCTGGGCTGTGAGAAAATGACTGCTTCCATGGCTTAGGTTGAACTATAATCTAGGTCTCCTCCCTCCTAGTGCAGCACTTTCATCACTATGGCACATTGACTCTACTTATATTAAGTAAGACCATTGGTCAAACCTTAAACATCACCAGGAAGAGGGAAGTCACCTGCAAATCATGACCATTGATTGGTGGATGATTTTGACAGATGGTTGAAAGGCTTTTGCACCTAGGCATTTGTCAAAATTGGCCATCTCTACAAGCACCATTGATCAATGAGCTTGTATAGATCTGGAGCTTTGAAAGCACACTAAGTCTATAGGCCAAATCACCCATCAAAGCCCAATACTGAGCCAGTGGCTCAGTGGATTTAAAAGTATGGGACTCTCCCAAATTACTTATTACTCCTGATGTCTGTCAGATAGTTGATCTACTGGTTCCGGGAAATGAGGATTTGAAAGAGTAGATCTCTCTGATCCAAGTCCAACACATTTACCCCTAAGTTTTATCACAGTTCATCATCGTCATGTGGACTGGTCTGTGCCACCATTACAGACATTACTTGGCTGGACAATACAAGGAGTATCTTGACGTGTTTTCTAGAGATTTATCAACACAGTTTCAGATTCAAAGATCCCTCCCCATGTCATAGAGTAAGAAATAACATCAGAGCAACAAAGTAATCCAACTAGGCCACACAAACAGACACAAGGGATGTGAGGATTGGAGAAATCTCTTCTATAGACCTCATGTTAGTTAAGGATACATCATATCTGTAAGAAAATATTTGAAGAAAGATTATTTAGAAAACTCCATACTTGGAAGAGCAGAACAGATAAACAGATTTTTTTTGAGGGTTGTGTGTATGTGTGTCAGTATTGCCATCAACTCTAATCCTAACCCTAACCCAGAAAATCCACCTAAAACAGCACATTTTGAACCATTTTCTTTGTCCATTGAAAGGTGGCAGTACCTTTACTGTTATTGAAACTTTGTTCATGTTTGAAATGTTCTAAATTTAGGGTTGGGGAATTGCCAAGGAATGCAATTATAGTGCTTGGGTAGAAGCCAGCTTTCCAGTTATTAAACTATTATGTTCATGACATAGCTGTTGCAATTTATTCAGTATGTTCCTCATTCCTCTTCCCCCCCTCAACATGGGATGTTCCTTCATATTTAGTGAGTTGCTATGAAGTTGAATCAAAAGGTGCTTTGAGTACAAACCTGTGTAATGTACAATCCCTTACACTTTTCTCAGTAGTAAATAATAGGTGGATTTTTTACAAGCAGTTAAACACGCTTGAAAACAACTTCAAGTATGAAAATTGTATAGGCAAATACTGTATGCTGTTATTAACAAAACATTAGCACTATTTACTATAAGATTATAATATTTAATTGTAATCAAGTATCAATAAGTAGTCTTGGTCATATCAGTATGGCTGCTCCAAACTTTGCATACTTATAGTTCTTGACAGTAACTTCTGTTAAACACAGATAATATTGGCCTGCCCATTTGGGCAGTTATTCAGATCCATTCAGAGTGATTTACAAGCAAATTAACAGACATAGTCATTTGATAAGCCAAAATGATTAAGTACAGTTTTAATTTACAGGGGAAAAAAAATGAAATTAAAGACCCACAGGGCTGCAAGAACTGCAGTGGATCTGAACCACCAGCACTTAATCGTAGGACAATTCCTTCTGTTTTAAACTTTTTCCATTCCCTCTTTATATATTCTTTATAAAATCTTTATTACACAAAAAACCATTTAAGGCTCTGTATGTTTTATTTTTTTAAAACACTCTAAAATTACTCTAAAAGTTACTGCCAACTTGCCTTCCATTGTAGACCTGTACACTGCACGAGTCAAAAAGAGGGATGTGAAAATATTTACTGACCCCTCGCATCCTGGACATAAATTGTTTCAACTGCTACCCTCAAAACAATGCTATAGAGCACTGCAAACCAAGACAACTAGACACAAGAACAGTTTTTTCCCAAATGCTATCACTCTGCTAAACAAATAATTCCCTCAACACACAAACTATTCACTAAGGCTGCATTACTATTACTATTAGTCTTCTCATCATTACTATCACCCATCTCCTCCCACTTATGACTGTAACTTTGTTGCTTGCATCTTACTATTTATATTGTATTGATTGTTTCCTGATTGCTTATTTGTATCCTATGGGTATGATTAAGTGTTGTACCTTATGATTCTTGACGAATGTATTTTTTCTTTTTATGTGCACTGAGAGCATATGCACCAAAGATAAATTTCTTGTATGTTCAATCACACTTGGCCAAAAAGGAATTCTATTCTATTTATTTTACAATTTTCTTAAATTGTACAATTTTCTAATTTTATACTTATTGTGTTATTGATTTATTGCTGATATCAAGTTGACTTTCAGAGGTTTGCAATAAATAGCCACATTCAGAAATTAAAAATAAAATAAAATAAAACAATAGGTAAAATGCACTAGCAAATCCATGGCAGTAAACCAAATTATTAATAAAAATTATTTGGGTTCAAATATCCACAGGAAGATTTCCATCTTCAAAGTCTTTATGAAAGATTCAAATGTGGGAGCAATATAAATCTGTGGGGGGGACTATTCTATGATGTGGAGGCCACCATGGAAAAGCACTACTTTAGGGAATCCATCCCTTTCTTCTTATAAGTGTGTGGGCTATGTCGCATGGTCATAGACAACTTGAATTTGATATGCTCACCCCAGATGGGCAGGCTTACACCCAAAAGCCCGTCCATCTGGAATGTGCATATTAAATTCAGGTTGTCTATGACCTTGTGATTTGGGCCCTAAATAAATACACCCAGAATTATACTGAGTTCCCACAACACTAGGCTTTCAAATACTAAAAAGTTTTTTTTTGCTAAGGAATTAGGAGCAATGGTGGTTCAGTAGTTAGAATGCAATATTGCAGGCTGACTCACCCAAAGTCAGTAGTTCGATCCTAACTGGTTCAAATCTCAAAGGTGCTTTTTTCTTCAAAAGGCAACTGGACTATTTTTCCTTGAGGAAGAAGATGTTTCACTTCTCATCCAAGAAGTTTCTTGCACTATTTCATTGCACTAGGTTGCACTATTTCATTCTAAACATCTTCACAGAGTGCTTCATCATTGTCCAAGCAAAGAGCAGAACAGAATAATAGAGCTGGAAGGGACCTTGGAGGTCTTTAGGTCAAACCCCCAGCTTAGGCAGGAAACCTTATACCATTTCAGACAAATGGTTGTCCAATCTCTTCTTAAAAACTTCATGTTGGAGCATCCACAACTTCTGGAGGCAAGTTGTTCCACTGATTAATTGTTCTAATTGTCAGGACAGCTCTCCTTAGTAGAACTTTAAAACACTGTCCAATTATATTGTTTTGTTTGGCTAAACTCTTAACTTCCAGCACCAGTTCACCCCCTCTTAGGACTATTAGAACAACTATAATAATATTTATTTATTTATTAAATTTGTATACCGCCCTTCTCTCGAAAGACTCAGGGCGGTGCACAGCCAATAATAAAAAA
>JANHFT010001542.1:49691-59745 GCA_032467955.1 Pseudoxenodon macrops
GTGTATATCATCTGTGCTGTTTGCTGGGAGGCAAATTGCTGGGAGGCAGAGGCAGATTTTTTTTCTTGTTTTCCTCCCCAAAAGCTAGGTGCTATCATTCCACCAAGAAGATCCTCAAAATGACTGTAGTGTTGCTAGCTTCATAGATTGACAATGAGCATTTACTAGAAACTTCTTGAAAGTATCATGACAGTGATTCTCAACCTTTTCTTCCCCATGGACCCCTTTTAAATGCCTTTTGTGCCACAGACCCCCAAGACTTAACTCAAGTCGTAACATTTCTTCAAGCCTTCATGGACCTCCTATGATGACATCATAGTCCCCGCACTTTCCACAGACCATAGGTTGAGAACCACTGTATCTTGGGAAACATATGCAGCTACAAGAATGTTCAGGTTTTATGTCCTTTCATTTCAAAATGGGACTACATCCTTAGGATACTTTACCCAAAGTCTTCCTAAATCCTAAATCAGAGCCAGCATTGAATGGTAGCACAATCACATTTTAGTAAAGTTTTACCCTTTCCTAATTTTAGTGGGAAAATGTTAAGCATGTACCTATTTTAAATTAACCAGTGAGCTGTCATAAAAAGTCAAATCAAAACCAATGGATCAAATATTTTGTACTAATATGTTCCATTTCCTGTTGGTTCTAGGCTCACTAATATATGAAAAACTAGGTGAAAAGGCATTTGGGTGGCCTGGAAAAATTGGTGCTTTTGTTTCTCTCACAATGCAGAACATTGGAGGTAAGTTGGAAATGACAGTTGAGAAGGTTTAAAATAAGAACATTTTATCTAATGAGAAAAATTGGAAACAGTTGTCTACCGCTGATAACATCATAATCTTCAATTAGATTTAATAAAAATCAATTTCTTAATTGTATTGCCAAACATGGTATACAAGTAATATATATAATTTGAATAGCAGCTAAAAACTAATTTTACAGTAGCTTAACGCTTGATATGGAACAATTGAAAAATGACATTTAGAAATGTAAAAATGGTACATAATTTACATTGTCCAAATAGCATTTTTCTAACTGAAAATACTGTTTTGTAATTTGGACTATGCTGTATGCTGTCTGCATTTGCTATAAGACATTCTGGATTTCCAGAAAATTATAGCATGTCATATGGATTGTGTGATTACAGAAAAGTATTAATGTATGACAAGCAATTGCTAATGTTTGCATGTGCTTTTAAATGCTTTTGGAGATCTTTTTTTTAATATGACCATTTTTGATCCTACTTGTTTAGGATCACTGTCCTATAGGTACTTATCAGTGGTGGCAACAACATCACACAAATATCACAATATACAGAACACTTGTTTTCCAATGTCTTTACAAGTATGTAAACACTCAACATTGTTATATCGTGTTTCCCTGAAAATAAGACAGGGTCTTATTTTCTTTTGACTCCTGAAATAAGCGCTTGGCCTTATTTTCAAGGAGGTCTAATTATTTTTGAGGTGCAGGAGGCAGTGAGCGTGGTCACCTCATGGCTGCTGCTGTGTTTTGGAGAGGGCTTATTTTTGGGGGATGGCTTATTTTAGCGCATGCGCTCAAAAGCTTGATTGGGTTTATTATCTGGGGAGGTCTTCTTTTCAGGGAAACAGGGTACATGTCTTAGCATTGTTCATCCTCCCCAACATGAAATTTAGCATGAATAGCATTTCTATTTGACTGAAACTTTAATCAACTGAATCTTTGTCTGTCCCTTTTCAAGCATCATATTCAACTAAGATAACACATTTGTCATTCACAGCAATGTCAAGCTATCTCTTTATTATTAAGTATGAACTGCCAGAAGTAATCCGAGCGTTTTTAGGACTCGAAGAGAATTCTGGGTATGCTTTTGCTTACACTTACTTTTATATATTTATTAAAAAACATCTATTTATGAGATTAATTAATTCATATTTTATTTTCTTAAACTAGAGAATGGTATCTGAATGGCAACTATCTTATAATATTTGTCAGCATTGGAATTATTCTCCCCCTTTCACTACTAAAAAATTTAGGTAAGGAATTACTTATTCAAAAAATAGTTTATCTTTAACTAATAGTAAATTGTACTATTATTTCATTTTTCAAATAACTATACATTCACTTATTATTTTTAAAGGTTATCTTGGTTATACAAGTGGATTTTCGCTTACTTGTATGGTATTCTTTGTCAGTGTGGTAAGTGTTTATACCAAATGTAGAGAAAATGTGCACAATCTTTACATCAGTTGATCTAATTGATCTCCAGAAGGTGTGGAACTAGAAGTTCCATGCATCTAATTCCCACAACACTATCAAACTATTTAGTAAGGCTGCATTACTATTCTTCTTCTCATCTTTCCTATTACGTATCTCCTTTTCTACTTATGACTATAACTTTGTTGCTTGTATCTTTATGACTTATATTGTTTTATTTAGTTTCCTAGTATGATTTTTGTTGGTTGCTTATTTAGTATACTATGACTAACACTAAGTGATGTATCTTATGATTTATGATGAATGTATTTTTATGATTACTATAATCATGATTTATCACTTTTAGCTTTTATGTACCGAAGACAAATTCCTTGTGTGTCCAATCACATTTGGCCAATAAAGAATTCTGTTCTGTTCTGTTCTATTCTATTCTACAGACACTACTTTGAATGTTCTGTTGTAAATTATTTGTGCATGCATTAAAATGGCAATAAGGAGTTGATGGGCACATCACAGCCTCCATCTTTTTTGTGAAATTTCCTCCATTTGTCACCAGATAAACTAGAGCTATTATGAAATGAACCATGGCAGTATAAATAGAGACTAAGTAGTGGTGTAAGCTATATTACACTGATTAAACCTTTTCCAATTGCATGTTTAGCAAAATTAGCTAGAATTCTTTGAGGAACTTTCACTTGCACAGTTCTTTTTCTTTTGTTTTTTCTTTTAAGGGTGGGAAATCCTTTTGGAAGCAAACCTTTTCATTACCATCCTTAACCTCTCCAAACACAAAACATGATCCACTATCATACTGAAATGTGGCTATTTGGTACTGAAAATCAACAGTGTGGTAATTGAAGCATTGATTTTCCCAATCCAATTTATATCCTTTCTGTCCCCAAATATTAAAGCACCCCAAATTTAGCCCTGTCTCCTCCTCTAATGCCAAAATGATCTTTTATAGTCTTCTGAGAATATTAGGAGGTGAAGATGTGGTCATGATCTCTCAATTACCATCTAACCCAGGAATATTATGTAGCAGCAGTACTATTAATAGCTTGAGAAGTAACAGAGCATGATAACTCAATCTTGATTAGGTTGCAAATTTTAATGTGTTATACATATTTCTATCAACAATAAACCAAATAGGTCCAGGGAAATCTGTATATGCAAAGTATTATTTTTGTCTTAGTTACTGATATCCAGGCTGGTTTTTCTTTATTGCATTGTTTCTCAAAATTGAAGTATCTCTGCAATTATAAATTGCATTAAATTAAATTAAACATTAAAAGATATACCATGTAAACTTTAAAAATAGTGATCATTTCTGGCAAATATCCAATGGCTGCATTATTCAAAACATGTTCCTTGGATATTAGTGGTATGATATTCTAGCCACATAATAACCCAAATCAAATTCTGGCACCATGTTATATGCAAATGTACTTCTTGTTTTACTTTTCTGGCAATGCAACATTGAAATGTAACTTCTGAGAAAATGATAGTTTCAATGCTTTATAATGAGATCCAGTGCTTTCTGCAATAAATGAATATATGTATTTTTCTTGTTTATATTTACAATAATTTAGGTAATCTACAAGAAATCCCAAATAACCTGTCCTCTCCCAGTCTTGGACAATAAAGTTGGCAACTGGTCCTACAATGATACTGCAGTTCCGCTACACATAGTGGCGTTGCCAAATGATTCTGCTAATTTGGAATTAAATTTGATGATGGACAGCACTAACAAACAATATTCTTCAGTTTTTGAAGAAACCAAAGCTAAACTACATCAAAGTGGAGTAGAGTATGAAGCCCATGGAGAAGACAATGACAAATGCCAAGCCAAGTATTTTGTGTTTAACTCACGGGTAAGAGCCTGTTATCATATATCCAACAGAAAATTACCTCAATAAATGTTGATCTTCTCCATTAAACAGTGCATTCTGGAAATTTTAAATATATAAACTATATTGGTCACTGCTGGAACCTGAATAGTGGCCATATCTTGTTGCATCATGGTTAGAAGTATATACAGTAGGAGCAATAGTCCCTTAACAATTGTCCTCATTCTCCTACTTTCCAAATTTAACATAAGATATGTTTGAGTCACTTGCTTCCAAAATAGATCTCTAGCTAGCACCTTCTTGTTTTAACTCTGTTCATCTGGGCTTCTGCCTTGCTTAGAGTTTTAACAGTACTAATTGCATCATAGCAACCCCTTACAGTGTTCAGGAAATTGAATCCAGGTTGCCCAGGAAAAAGCAAGCCCAGCATTAACCAGAACAGAACAGAACAGAACAGAATTATTTACTGGCCAATTATGATTGGACACATAAGGAATTTGTCTTTGGTGCATATGCTCTCAGTAAAATGTTTGTTTGTTTGTTTTCAGACTGCCTATACAATACCAATTCTGGCATTTGCATTTGTATGCCACCCGGAAGTATTACCTATATACAGTGAACTTAAAAAGTAAGACTAGTCACAGATTTCCTCTGATTTTTTTTATTTCATAAAGACTGACATTTTTCCATAGCAAAACATTACTATTTATTATTTCTGTTTCACTTTTCTTTGGTTTATTGTTAATTTCTCATTGGGACATCTGAGAATGTAATATACATTTTTTAAATGGACAGGGAATTAGAGAATAGACTAACCAAGGTAGATAATGATCTTGAACAGTCCATAATTATGTTGGAGATGTATAAGGAAGATTACTTCTTAAGATTCCAGAATATTGAGGAGGAAAAAGGGGAGGATCTTGTGGAAAAAATGACAGAATTATTGGCAGAGTCATTGGAAAAGAACAAACAGGATGGAAGAAATATTTAGGGTATATACCCTGTTTCCCTGAAAATAAGAGCTCCCTGGATAATAAGCCCAATGAGGCTTTTGAGAGCATACACTAAATAAGCCATTCCCCAGAAATAAGCCCTCCCCAAAATGAAGAAGCAGCCATGAGGTGACCACTCTCACTGCCTCCTACACCTCAAAAATAATAAGACCTCCCTGAAAATAAGGCCAAGCACTTATTTCAGGGGTCAAAAGAAAATAAGTCCCTGTCTTATTTTTGGGGAAACACGGTACAAATTATGCGAGAAGAAACAAGCTTCCTAGAGAGATATATGTGAGATTTTCAAAGAAGGCAATGAGAGCGGAAACACTCCAAAGACCAAGAGATGAACCAGTGAAATATAAAGGAAAAGAAATAGTAGTTCTGAAACAAATACCCAGAAGGGTAAGACACACAAGAAAACAGTACCAATTTATGACAAGACAATTGATACAATATAGGGTAAACTTCAAATGGCTAATACCTGAGAGAATATTGGTGACTTGGATGGGAAAAAGTCTCAGATTAAACACAGTAGAGAGAGCAGAATATTTTACTATCAGTACTTCATAGCACATGAGGAAGAATTGAAAAAGCAGCAAACAGAAATGTTGCAAGCAACAGTAGAAGGAAACACACAACAAGAAGAAACCGAAATAGAGTAAAAAGAGAGAAGGGAAAGAGAAGGAGCATGACAGAAAGAACAGAGAGAAATAAGATCAACTGGGATCAACAAAACCTATCTATAAGTAAACAATGGAAGAAGAAATAAAATTACTATCAATTAATATAAATAGACAGAACTTGCCAATGAAAAGAAAAATAATTTTAATAAATTAAAAAAATTAAATTAGATTTAATCTGTCTTCAAGAAGTTCATATTAAAAAGCAACACAGTAAACTATTAGAATACCCCAAAATTGGGAAATTATATTTTTCAGTAGCACAGCAAAAGAAAAGGGGGGAGGCTCTATATATTAAAGAAACAATAAAGGCTAGATAAATTTTTGCAGATGAAGAGGGGAGAATATTGATGGTGGTGGTACCAATGAATCAAAAACAGATGTTGTTGATAGTGATATATGCACCTAATAATAAACAAAATGGGTTTTATGGAAAACTCCATAAGAAAATCATAGAATTGGAATATGAAAATATCTGTGTGGTAGGAGATTTTAATGCAATTGTAGATAAAGAACTTGATTATAAGAATAGTAAAATAGGTTTTAAAAAGTTAGAAAAACACTTCCCAAAAACATTTTTAAACTGATGGAAGAAATAGGAACTCGAGATATATGGAGAGAAACACACCTTAAGAAAAATAAATATTCATTCTATTCAAATAGGCATAATTCCTGGTCCAGATTAGATATGGTATTGATGACAACAGAATGGAAAGCACGTGTGCAAGAGATAGAAATAGAACCCAATGTTTGGGCACATCACAATCCAATGAAAATTGTATGGAAAGGACAAAAAGGAAAATGGAGATGTACTGTTAGATCTGGAACCTTTGGGCCTTCAGGCCTGCCATATTTTCTACTGTGGAAAAATGGGAGGGGAATTGTATGAAGTGTGGGTGATATATAGTCAAAATAACATTCTTTCTCAGAAAGTCAAGGCCACCTTGCCCTGCAGCCGCAATGAGGTGATGGGGAGGTATCTCCAGTTTTGGATGGTGCCTGGTTGGATCATGTGATGGACATGTGGGTGCTGGGCAGGGACTTGAACTTTCTTTTGGGTAAGGAAAACCTGGTAACTTTCAGATTCAGGTTTTCCCAGATGTGCCAATATGGCATCTCTAATAAAATGGAACTTTGAGGAAGCTCAAACCTCGGAGTCTTATTTAGTGGGGAGTGTTACTTGGAACCCTGACATGGATGTTAAATCAAGCAAGATAAAGAATTCATACAAAATGCAGAAAAATAACTGGGCTTTTTTAAAAGGGGAACAGGAAGGAAGAGATCACCCTGCAAATCGTATGGGATACTGTTAAAGCATATACCCGGGGATTAGCTATAACATATATGGGAAAGAAAAATAAGAACAAGAAACAAAACAAGAAAATACTACGGTAGAAGAAGAACACAAAAGTTTAGAATCAGAATTACAGAGAGAACCACAAAAAAAGGAATAGAAAAGTCAAATAGATTTAATAAACATAAATTGAACCTATTGGAAAAAGAAGAATTGACACAAACAATTAAAAGTGCAAAACATTTTTTTTGAAAATGCAAATAAACCTGGAAGATGGTTGGCATACAAATTGAAAAAAGAGAAGGGGGGAAATGAATACATCGACTAATCAATAAGAAAGGGACTCTTCTCTGTCAGAATGAGGAGGAAAAATTATCATAAAAGAGTACTATGAGAAATTGTATGATAAGGAGAAAATCTTGGAATATACAATACCGCAATACGTGGAACAATCTGAACTCCCTAAGGTGCCTGGTACAGTTAAAGATATACTGAATGAATGGATAACCATGATGGAATTGAGAGAAGTGATTAAAAGACAAAATAATAATAAGACACCAGGGCTCAATGGGCTACCTGCAGAATTTTACAAACAACTAGAACAGGTATTAAGCCCAGTGATGCCGGATGCTTATAATTAAGTACTACTAGAAGAAAAAATACCACATTCATGGATGGAAGCAAATATTACTCTTATGCCAAAAGACAATTCAGATTTAACAGAAGATAAAGAACTACAGGCCAATATCTTTACTGAATGCGGACTATAAAATATATGCTTCAATAATAGCAGAAAGATTAAAAAAATACTTGAATGAATTTATACATCTAGAGCAGAACAGATTTCTCCCAAAGAGACAGATCAAAAATAATATGAGAATGATTTTAAATACATTGGAATATTATGAAATACACCCTGGAAAACAAATGGCAGAAAACATTTGATAATGTTAATTGGCGATTCATGTTACTACAACTAAAATATATGAACTTTGGGGAGAGATTTATTGATATGATTGAAGCAATATACAGTAAACAATCAGCCAAGGTGATAGTAAATGGAGATCTGACATAGAACTTTAATATTAAGAAAGGCACTAGACAGGGATGTCCACTGACCCCGCTATTATTTATATTGACTTTGGAAGTGTTAGCCAGGAATATTCGGCAAGATGAAGAAATAAATGGAATAGAAATTAAAAAAGAGAAATATAAGCTACAGGCATTTGCAGATGACTTGGTCTCTTTATACTATCAAAGATAACTATATCTTTTATTAGATATTTATTTATAGTTATCTTTTATAGTATAAAGAGACCAAGTCACTATATTTACTATATAGTTAACTATAACTATAAAAGCCCAGATCAACACAATACCGATGAGAAAGAAAAACAAGAAATCCAAGAAGAAACCAGCATGGCTGCACAAAGACCTCACTGACAAATTGGAAGACAAAAAGGACAAGTAGAAAAAATGGAAAGAGGGACACATAGCTAAGGCAGGATATCAGCAGATAGCCAGAATCTACAAAGACGAAGTCAGGAAAGCAAAGGCCCAGAATGAATAAAGACAACCCAACTTAGCAGAAATACGACTGCAAAAAACAGACTGGAAACAAAAGTTAAAATAAGAAAAAAAAACAGTAAGAGAACACCTGTCTGATTTTGATGAATTCAAATCACCATGATCTGATGTATTACATCCCAGAGTTCTAAAGGAGCTGGCAGGTGTCATATCAGAACCACTGCAACACATCTTTCAAAAATCCTGGAACACCGGGGAACTACAAGAGAACTGGAAAAGAGCTGATGTGGTTCTCATCTTCAAAAAAGGAAAAAAACAGACCCAGGAAACCACAGACCAATCAGCCTAACATCAATACCCGGAAAGATACTGAAAAAGATAATAAAAAACAGATCTGCCAATACCTAGAAACAAGTAAAGTAATAACTAGCAGCCAGCATGGGTTTGTTAAAAACATATTATGCCAAACCAATCTTATTTCATTCTTCAACACAGTGACTAGGGGTGTGTGGCTAGTGTCGCGGCAAGACAACGTGTTCCTGGGGGGGATGTCCTGAGGAAGTCATTGATATCTCCGTTGTCAGGTGGTTTCTTGGGACCGAAGCTGTCTTATAGGGATGGTGAGCAAGGGGAGCACATTCCTACAATCTCAGGGAATTCACAAATTCCCTGATTGATCCAGAAAAAGCTTCCTAAGACAACATCTGAGAAGGTGGCCATAGTGAGTCACTACAAAGCTGAGGCAGTCACAGCAAAAGCACGGAGGCAGAAGAAAGTGTGATCGTCTGGGTGAGATTCTTATTCTTTTGAAACTTTTGTAAGAAGAACCTACTTGGAAGAAGAGGAGAAGAGAGGGTGGCTTAAAAGGAGGAGGTGGAATTGGATTTTTCCTTCCACCTCCAGAAGAACAGCAGCGAGCAATGCAGAAGGAGCCAAAACAGCTAAGAAAGTAAAATTTAAAACTGACTTAGAAAGAGATGGTTGAAGAGCAAAATTAGAAAACCAGACTGGATATTCTAATTTCCAATTTGAGGATTAATAACTGATGTAAAAGTGATTTTAAAAACTCCTTTCTTTAAAGGGGAAAAGTTTTTTTCCTATTGAACTGAACTAAAGCAGAGCAACAGTGCCATCTAGAGGCAATAGCAAAAATCAGAGGACGTTAGAGCATGGATGAGAGGTAATCTTGTGAATTAAATTGATAAGAAGTTGTTTGGATATTTAGAGAGTGGAACACTGAAAAAATTGTTATTGTTTTTTATTTGAATAGTGTAACTCTTGGAACTTGTGAGAAAAAGACCAAAGAATTATAACAGGAGACCAGAATCCAATTAATTTTTTTTTATTAAAGTAAAGAAAGAAACACTTTTGCAAAAGGACATATCCTGGGCCAAGAGACCCCAAGCTAACTTGCTCATCTGAATACACGGTTTATATACACTTCTTACATTCGTGATAAACAACTTTCTTCACTCCCCCTCTTCAAAGTCCAACCCATGTTTCATA
>JANHFT010001542.1:130631-141658 GCA_032467955.1 Pseudoxenodon macrops
AGTTGGAAGAGTTGAAACCATGTTTTCTATGTTTGTTTAATGTTTTTGTTATGACTGTATGTTTATGTATGTTCTATTTTATTGTTTATCACCTCCAATTGAGGGAGTGACTTTTAATGTATAAAATTCAATAAAAACTATTTTAAAAAAAAGACTAAAATAGCCCCAAATATCAAGCACCCTGTCATCCTTCCTGCTCGTCAACATGTGACGAACCTGCTGGTCCTACACCACTACAAAACCGTCCGCCATCAAGGCTGGCACTTCACAGAAGGTGCCATCAGAGCTGCTGGACTCTGGATTGTGGGAGCCAAAAGACGCATCGCTACTGTCTTGCACAGGTGCTGGCATTGTCGCAAACGGGGTGTGACACAACACCAGTTGTTGGCTGAGTTGCCACCTGAGCGTCTCAGTCCCAGACTGCCATTCTCCAATGTAAGTCCCATCAGACCAGAAGTAGTCAAGCTAACAGCAAACGTTGGGCCATTCTCTTCACATGTCTTAGCATTCGAGCTGTTCACATTGAAGTCATCGAATCCATGGACACCTCCTGCTTTATCAACGCTCTAAAAAGATTCCAAGCCTACAGAGGCCCAGTCAAGGTATTTAGATCTGACTGGGGAACGAACTTCGTAGGAGCCTGCAAGAAACTAAAGATCAATGAGGGCACTCACCTCGATTCAGGAATTGACGACTACCTAAAGGCCCATAACTGTGTTTGGACATTTAATCCTCCCCATGCATCCCATATAGGAGGAGCATGGGAATGTATGATTGGCATAGCCTACAAAATCCTAGATTCCATGTTGACGAAGATATCCATGCTGATGCATGAGATCCTCACCACCCTCATGGCAGAAGTGGCAGCTATCATCAACGCTTGACCTTTGGTTTCAGTTTCCTGGGATCCTGAGAATCCAACTATCCTCACCCCAGCCACCTTGTTAACCCAGAAGACAGGTGATGGCCAACACCATTAGGGAACTTTGTTCCCAAAGACATGTATAAACAATAATGGAGACAAGTTCAACTGCTTGCCAAAATCTTCTGGAAATGCTGGAAGCAAGAATACTTGTCTATCCTACAGGATCGTCACAAATGGAAGATCAAATCGGAGAAGGTTAAGAGACAAGGTTTTGTTAAGAGACAAGGATACACATCGGAACTCGTGGCCCATGGGGCTTGTGCACCAAGTCCTACCCAGCTCTGATGGACTAGTTCGCCAAGTTGAAGTTCAGATTGCGAAGCCACAAGTCATGCCGTGACCAAGACCATAGTCTTTCACCAAGCTTTACACGAGGCTAGTCACTGACCTGGTACTGTTGCTAAGGAAGAACAAACTCAAAGTTTGAACCTCAAGCTATGCATGTCTTGTGTCTACCTCATTGTTGTATTGTTTGATGCTATGTCTCTATTTACTTTGGTTAATAGTTAGTTAAAAGTGAAATTTATAACTCCAGGCGGGGAGTGTGCTGGTTAAAGTGAATAGTTAGTTTAGGAATTAAGAACTGTTCCCTTAAGGAACTGCTTTCTGGGAAATAGTTTTAAGTCACGTAGTCACATCTGAGTTTCTGATTGGCCATTGGGTCAGGCTTCTGATCGGCTGCTGGGGCAAACTTGCTACGTGCAGACTAGCCCGTCTCTTATGAATTCCAGCCGATCGGGAGCTGTTTGCTCGCTCAACATGGGGATAAAACTACCTCTTTTCACACTACGTAGTTGGGAACAGATTATGTGCAATTCAGAAGAATCTCTTCAGTGACTGTGAGTTATTGATTTGAGAATGCCTGACAAATAAATGTAATCTGCATGAAACCAGTTCATGGAGTTTATCAGTCTGTGCCAAGCAAAGTCAAACGCTTGGAAACAGAACATGCTTCGTTGTGCTGTATCTCATTGTCAGCTCTCCCCTCTGATGCGCTGATGCTGCTCCTGGATCCCCAGCCACGTGGCTCCCATTTGCACTATTTCTCCCAGCAAACAGGACTGCCTGGATGGCTTACGGTGAGCTTGCTTCTTGTCTCCTCTCCACAGTCGGTTTCCCTCCTCCTCTTCCCCGATTCTCTCTCTCTCTCTCTCTCTTACTGGCTCACCTTTTCCTTCTCTGCCAGTGATTGCTTTGCCCTCAGTCGGCTCTCCTCTCTGGCCCATTGATGGTTTTCCTCCCTGCTCCACAGCTGGGCCCCACTTGTTTGCCGGCTTGCCTCATTGTTCTCCACCGGTGTGTTTTGTCTCTCCACTCACCTCGCTTTAATGGGCCTCCAGGATCTTGGGTAGGCCTCTCAGGTGCAGCTGGGCTTCTCTCAGCAGGCCAAATTCACTGTGGATTATTTTCTTCCAATTTCTAGAGGCTTTCCTCTCCTTTTCCTTTCTCCGTTTATTTTTCTTTCTCTATGATTTTCTATGATTTGTCCTTCCCTCTCCACCTCTCCTCCTATCATTTATCTTACTTTAATAGAAACTTTTCTCTTCTTTTAACTCCCTGTGATGTAACTATGCTTCCTCTGTTGCCACCATCTTGGATCCTGAAATTGACTCAATTTTTATTTTATTTTCAAATTCATTAATTTAAATGTTTGACATTTTTGATATTGTCCATTCACCCAGAGTATTCCCATAGTTCTTATCTGAATTGGAAAAGGCAATGTATGCAATGAAATCAATATCTATATTATTAGTGTGGCAATAGTACAGAAGATTGGCATCAATTCAGAAATTTGACCTGTAAGAGTTAACTACCATATCTTTCGGAGTATAAGACACTTTGAAGTATAAGACACACCTAGCTTTTGGGGATGAAAACAATTTTTTTTTGCCTCTGCCTCCCAACAATTTGCTTCCCAGCAAACAGCAAACAGTACAGATAATATACACTGTTTGCTGTGTATTTCTGTGCATGTGTTTCTGACCCATAGAAATGGCAAAGAATTGGAGAAATTATGGCAGTATATTATTGCCAGAAAGTTTTCTTAAATGTAGTCACACTAACTCCTCCCAATTATTTAAATAGATCTACTCTAAACATGACTAAGTCAGGGTCTACATTTCAGACGATACTTGTACATATGCTGTTAAAATTGATGTGGCTTTCTAGAAATATACATTATTCTCCAGAGCGGTGGATATAGCCTCCAGGAATGGGTTAACTCTGTCTATTAGCTGATTGGACTGAGTCTGTGAAATAGTTGATGACCTCACCTGTTGCTGCTCCTTGGCAGCTTTTTGACTCAGTCATTCAGCGAGGACAGGTGTGCTGTTTGTTCCTCCACAGTGACCATTCCTTAAATTAGACTCTTTATCCACCATTTGTGAGTTTTTTCCTGCTAATCAACTTATTTCTTCCATTGAGTGTCTGGGACGTTCTGTGTGTGTATGTGTGTGTGCGCTGCCAGCAGCTGAGCCTCCGCTCACACTGCTGGCTTTAGAAGCCTTGTCAATTTGGATTGCTGCTGACCACGAATCCTTTCCCTTCCAAATCGGGACTCATTTCAATCATCTGGGAATCTTCCCTCCCGTCGTTTGTTGTACCTGCCTGCCACAACATTTGAGCCTTCGGTTTTCTGCTTGTAGCAACGACCGTTTCAGCGACCATTTTAACTTTGCGCCAAAAGCGGGGCCATTTTAAAACAGTGAAGGAAATTTCGAGCCTCACCGAACTTATCATTGGTCTGCCTGTCTTCTTTCGACGACGTGCTTGCTGAGCTGCCTTTGGAGTTGATCCGACCCTCCCATTTTAAAGTTTTACCGCGATTGCTGAGACAGCGTTTGCCGAGAGGGAGATTGATTGCGCAATCGTGCCTCTCCTGTTTCAGCCGCTTGGAGGGTCAGCGACGAAGATAAGGCAATTTGGATAGCCCGGTCGGCTTGCCTTAGCGGCTCGTAGCCACGCCTACAAGGGCACGGCAGAGGCCAGAACTCAGAGGGTCATTCCTGAGCAGAGGAAAGGGACAGATCTTGCTCCCACTGAACCAGCCTCCTACCCTCAGCATTAACAGCCACTTCCACCTCACAATGCCGTCCAAGCCCTCATATTCTGCCAAGTCCACCTCAGGCCCAAAAACTAAAGGTGGTGGTGATGAAGGAGGCTCCAAACGGTCCTCCAAACACTCCTCTCACAGGGGGCCGACCCCAAATGGGTCCCAGGCAGCCACAAAGGATGAGAGATGACGCCATAAGGCCCTAAATCAGATCTGTGAGAGGGCAGCCAGCAAGCAGGACACGCATCCATCATATCTAGCAGTTTCCTATGATTCCCCCAGGCAATTTTCTGAGACGGTGGCCACAGGGGATCAAGGGGCCTTACCAATTTCCTTGGACAATGTATTGATCAATTTTGATGCTGACATCTGAGGGTTGCCCCTTCAACCACAGTCTGCTGAGCTTGACCACCCACTGGCTCTCAGTGACCAGCTTGCCCCTCAGGCCACTTTCATCCCTACGGCAGCCGGCCTCTGTCCCACCCTGGATTCGACCTTGAATCCTGCGTCCATGCAATCAGCTATCGCGGACGTGGTTAAGCAGGGGGTTGAGGTGGCCTCAAGCTGATCAGACAAGAACTAAACCTGTATCACAAGACTTCCTTCCCGCCTAGAGTCCAAACTGCCTCCCTTCTTCCAGGACCCTCTGGTGTTACAACGGAGCGTGGGTCTTCTATTTCGTCTCAAGAAGATCAGTCTCTACTTTCTGAGGACGATGGCCCCCCAGAGCTTGACCTGTCTGAGGATGAAAACATGAAACCTGACCAACCATCACACACAGGCCTCTTTCAGGTCTCCCTCTTTAGGTCCTTACTGTACAAGGCAAAGCATGCAGCTGGCCTTACCACAGCAGGACCAGACCCAGAAACCCAGCCGGACCAGGACATGACTGATCCACTGTTCCTCGAGCGTATATCGGAGGAAGACTTTGTTCCTTCATCTGGTTACATCAGCTACAGGATAAAATTTCGGCGACGGACGTCAGAATGTGCCAGGACAGGAACAAGCTCAGCACTGCTGCTCAACTCACTGCCGATGCTACCCTCAACACTGCATGCTTCACTTCCTTATCCATTGGATCCACGGTGGCAGCACAGCGGATGTTCTGGCTGAAGTCCTGGCAGATGGATGCATGGCACAAATGGTGCTTAGCGTCAACCCTCTTCGGGGGGGCTAACCTGTTTGGGGAATGTTTGGACCCACTTCTGGTCTAGACCAAGGACCAGTGTAAGGTTCTTCCCTCTGGCACCAGGCGGGCCAAATATCACCCATCACCTTATTTCCACCGGCCATCCTTTTGCCCGGTGGACTCTGGTGCGGCACCCTTTAGATCACAGGGTTTCTATAATCGGAGGGAGAGACAGCACCAGGACCATCCCGAGCGAAGGTGCCCCTTTAGATCCAGACGGCCCTTTTGGGGGGGAGGAAGCCGTCCTTTCTGATGTCCCAAGTGAATGCATTCCTGAGCATCCCATCGGGGGCCGTTTGGCCCACTTTGCATACCGATGAGACGAATCCACGACAGACGCTTGGGTCAGAGAGACAATTAGAACCTGTCTCTCTCTTGAGTTCCTCTCCATTCCCCCGAGGTTCTTTATTCGGTGCGCTGTATCCAGGGATGCCTCTAAAAGGCATCTCAGGGAAGCAGCTATCCAGCACTTGCTGGATATACATGCAATTGAGCCAGTTCCTGTTGGCCCCCCAGAGCCGGGGTTTTTATTCTATTCTCTTTGTGGTTCCCAAAACCTCGGGGAGCTGGAGGGCTATTCTTGATCTTAAGAGGCTCAACCGTTACGTTAGTTACAAACGTTTTAAAATGCATTCACTTCTTTCCATCCTCGAAGGCGTGAGATAGGGCGACTTCCTTGCTTCTATAGATTTGACCGAGGCATATCTGTATGTGCCCGTTCTAGATCATCACAGACAGTACTTCAGGTTCCAGTACACTGGATCTCATTATCAATACAGAGCCATGCCCTTTGGGCTCTCATCAGCTCCCTGCATGTTTACGAAGTTATTGGTGGTCTTAGTAGCCTGCCTGAGGGCCATCCCCGTGCGTGTCCAGTGCTACCTGGATGATATCCTGATCCAGGCCCCTTCCACTCAACAGGCTCAGGCGGATGTTGCAGTTACCATCCAGGTCCTGCGATGCCACGGATTTTCCATAAACTTGGAGAAGAGCCACCTTTCTCCCTCTACCCGTTTACTTCATCTAGGGGCCATTATTGATTCAGTCCAAGGTGTAGTTTCTCTCTCACTGGACCGCCAGGCTAGTTTGAGGGATCTCGCCCGTCAGGTCCAACTAGGCAACTCCATTTCCTTAAGGCTTCTGTCTCAACTTTTGGGGAAGATGGTCTCCACCTTCTCCATCGTTCCTTGGGCCCGCCTACACTCAAGATACCTCCAATCGTTCCTTTTGCCTTTTCAGAGATCGGGCAGGAGCTGTTAGACGGCAAAAGTCCGCATCCCGCCAAGGCCATATTTCGGGGGGCAAAAGAAAATAACACCCTGTCTTATTTTCGGGGAAACACGGTAGTCTTCAACTTACAATTGATAGCTTAGCAACCACTCAAAGCCAGAAAGAACCCCCAAAAGTTACTTTCTATCAGGTTCAAACTTTGAATAGCTGTCTCACTCCCACTCCTATGGTCATGTGACTGCATTTCAAGTGCTCAGCAGCTGGCTTGTGTTTACAGTTTTGCAGTCCTGTAGTCACATAACTATGATTTATGATATTTTTGTCCCAAATTGGCTTTTACTTCCAGTGTTTGGCAATAAAACACCATAGCAAACAATGAGTTTGCTTCATGACCATGGCATTTATTTAATGATTTCATTGGCTTAACCATGATGATTCACTTATATGACTGGTGCAAAAATCGTAAAATCAGAAGGGTCACATGATGATCCATTTTATGACCAGTATGATATATGGCTGTAATAAATAGATGTAAGTCAAGACCTACTCATAAAGATGATCCGTAAAGATGTTATCCTTGCTGATTTACCTGTCATTTTTTTTCTACTACTGAACTCCACTGGGCAGATAACTGAATGCTAGACTCAACATACAAGTGACTAATGTAATGACGAAGTGACTTCTCAAAATGAACATTGAATAGAACACTTACAGTTGCCAAGTTTTCAAATTAAGTTGCCTTCTTCCTTTATTTCCCTCCTTCGTTCATTCTCTCTTTTTACAGAGTCCAGGCACAACATCTTTGGGAATGTCTGTCTTCAACCTTAGTAATGCTATCATGGGCAGTGGAATATTGGGTCTTGCCTTTGCTTTGGCCAACACAGGAATTGTACTCTTTACGTAAGTAATTCATATGTCAATTTTTTTTAGCAGTTTGACACATTCAAGGGTTGAATGAAAAATATCACTACTTTCATAGTTTCAGTTTAAATAAGGATATTTTAATAGATGAAGTAAAAAAATCATCTTTAAAATAATTATTTTATTGTTAGTATTGGTGTCTGTCTCCAAGCAATCAGCTCCATTTGCTATATATGTCTGCCAATGCTGGACAACGTTTAAAGCTCTCATGAAAGAACTCCACATTTTGTTTTTTCAATGAGGTCCTAACAGTCCTTTCCACTAATTTGGGGGAAAAATATTTTTGAGTATATCACCTTTACATTTTTTGGGACTAGCAATGTACAATATTCACTTCAGTGTCACCATAAACAACCTGAATTTGATGTTGAATTTCAAGGGTTTCTTGGCAATCAAAATTTAATCATGTCACGTCACTTAAAGTGCACTTACTGCAGGCTTTCACTTCACAAAGAAGAGCAATTGAACCTTTTCTCATAGCAACTTCCTGCTAATTGAAGTCAAAGAACAGAGGAGCGAGGACAGGAGCTCACCTCTTTATGTGGTGCTCAGGCCTCGAACCTGGGCTTCCAGTTGACAAACCGCTGAGCCACCACACCACTCCTTAAGTAAAGATAGTAGACATAAATATGCACGCATAAAAGAAAATGACAAACAACACATTTTAGATTTGAAAAAAGTGTTTTGCAAAATTGCATTAGTAAACCACGTAGTGAGTGGTATGAATTTTCATGTAAATTAATATTTTTTAATACAACCTGAAATGAAGCTGGAAAAAATGGGTGCGTAAGCTGAAAAAGTAGATGAAACTAGAATGGACAGATAAATCCATTCTAATTTGAAATGTATGTTTAAACTCCATTCTGTTTAAAACAGAATGAGTTTTCATTTAGCATGAACTTCACACTTATGTAGGAACTTTTTAATAGTCAGATGGTCAAACATTGTTGCTTAGCTTCTTATTTAACTTCTAAAGAAATTTTAAATTTGATTCTTAAAACATAATCTCATGCAAAATATTCTAAATAAAGAGGTATGTGCTTTTTGGGGACTTCTTTCTAATCAAATAACTATTAACAGTTTTCTTTAATGTTGAATAAGCTTTTCCAGCTGGATGCCATGGATGCATTAGGATCTATCGCTTCCTGAAGTCTTAATCAACATTGCTGAATGGATTATGTCAGCATGGGAAGGACAATATCAGATTATTATCTTAAACAATACAATGAAGGTGGTACCTAAACACCAATAAGGTTAAAAAAATATTGGTGTTTTAAGAGCAAAGATAGTGTGAAATGCCATGCTATCATTGTATGACATTTATCAGGTCTGGGTTCTTGCCACTTATTGCTAGAAAATAAAAATACTAGCAAATGTAGTATTGCTAATATAAATTATCACAGCTTTTTTTTTTAAATGTAAACATTGTGTTACCACTGGCTTTCCTGCATTTAGCCAGGATAGTTCAGAGTGATAACAGCAAATGGTATTTCTTATCAGATTTCAACCCTCGGGGGGGGGGAAATCGATATAAAAGGATGTTTAAAATAATATATTGGATTCATGATATAGACAACAAACAAAAAAGCTCAAGTTAGTATTAAATTTAAGGAAAAGGTTTATGTTTCAAAGAAATGTCAACAAAGATACAATGAGAAGGATTATGTAATATACAGATAAGAATTCTGAGAAAAGCTATCTTGAAGAAAGTCATACAAAGCTTCATTTGTGCTCAACCAAAGAAAAAATAGATATCCTTTTTGCTAACCAACTAACAAATATATGTAGGAAACATACTTCAATAGTAATGGGGGACTTCAATTACCCTGACATAAATTGGAAGACTAATTTCACACTGAGAAACAGGTTCCTAACCAGCCTAGCTGACAACTTTCTTGTCCAAAAGGCAGAGGAGGGAACTAGAGGGACAGCCATACTGGATTTAATTCTTACAAACAGAAAAGTGATAGAGGGAGTTGAAACTGCAGGAACCTTGGGTGAGAGTGACCATGTCATACTAGAATTCAACATAATGCAAACACAAGCTATAGAACACAATGACACCAGAGTCTTAGATTTTAAAAGAGATGATTTTAACAAACTCAGAGAGACCTTGGGAAAGATTCCTTGGATGAAAATTCTAAAATATGATCATAAAAGCCCAGACCAGCACAATAGCACTGAAAAAGAAAAACAAGAAACCCACGAAGAAACCAGCATGGCTGGACAAAGATCTCTTTGACAAATTGAAAGACACAAAGGACAAGTACAAAAAATTGAAAAAGGGACACACAACTAAGGCAGAATATCAGCAGATAGCCAAAATCTGCAAAGACAAAGTCAGGAAAGGAAAGCAGAATGAACAAAGACTTGCAAATAAAGTCAAAGGTAATAAAAAACATTTCTTCCAACATATAAATAACAAGAAAAAAAATAAAGGAAACAGTTGGTCCACTAGAGAGAAAGATAGCAAGGAAGTAACAAGCAGCAGAAATAAAGCAGAGCTGCTTAACTCATTCTTTGCATCACAGAAAAACCAGTAAGAGAACACCTGTCTGACCTTGATGAATACAAATCACTGGGATCTGACAAATTACATCCTAGAGTTCTAAAGGAGCTGGCAGATGTCATCTCAGTACCACTGTACCACACCTTTCAAAAATCCTGGAGCACCGGGGAACTACCAGAGGCCTGGAAAAAAGCTGATGTGGTTCCCATCTTCAAAAGAAAAAAAAGTGAGCCAGGAAACTAAAGACCAATCAGTCTAACATCAATACCTGGAAAGATACTGGAAAACATTTTTTTTAAACCAGATCTGCAAACATCTAGAAACGAGTAAAGTAATAACTAGAAGTCAGTATGGGCTTGTTAAAAACAGATCATGCCAAACCAATCCTATTTCATTCTTCAACATAGTGACTAAGTTAGTAGATCAGCAAAATATTGTGGATATAATATCTTAGACTTCAGCAAGGCATTTGACAAAGTAGACCACAACCCATTTCTTGGTAAGCTAGAAAAAAGTGGGATAGATAGCATCACCACCTGATGGATTTGTAACTGGCTGACAAACCATTCTCAACAAGTAGTCCTTAACGGGTCTATGTCTATATGAAGGGAAGTAATCAGTGGGGTACTACATGGTTCCATCTTAGGCCCAATACTCTTCAATATCTTTATAAATGAGTTAGATGAGGGAATAGAAGAGGAACTTACCAAATTTGCGGATGATAGTAAGCTGGTAGAAATAGAAATTTATTGGCTAACCTTGTTACCATGTCTTCCCAGTCATGAATATTCTGACAGGGAGACATAATAGCAGTGTTCCAATATTTGAGGGGCTGCCACAGAGAGGAAGAGGTAAAGCTATTTTTCAAAGCACCCGAAGGCCAAACAAGGAATAATGGATGGAAACTGATGAAGTAGAGATTTAACCTAGAAATAAGGAGAAATTTTAGAATAGAATATAGAATAGAATATATAATAACAGAGTTGGAAGGGACCTTGGAGGTCTTCTAGTCCAACCCCCTGCCTAGGCAGGAAACCTTACATCATTTCAGACAAGTGGTTATCTAACATCTTCTTAAAAACTTCCAGTTTTGGAACATTCAAACTTCTGGAGGCAAGATTAATTGATTAATTGTTCTAACTGTCAGGAAATTTCTCCTTAGTTCTAAGCTGCTTCTCTCCTTGATTAGTTTCCACCCATT
>JANHFT010001542.1:141758-154840 GCA_032467955.1 Pseudoxenodon macrops
CCTGGGGACTCACCTCCATAGACATCAGGGAGGCTTACCTTCACGTCCCAATATGCCCATCACACAGGAGGTTCCTGAGGTTTTGCTTCGTAGGGGCTCATTACCAGTACAGGGTCATGCCATTCGGCCTGTCATCAGCCCTCAGGACCTTCACAAAGATTTTGGCGGTGATGGCGGCGTACCTCAGAGCGCACCCTATTCGACTTCAGTGCTACCTGGATGATATCATCATCCAGTCAACAACCCTGGCCCGGGCGTATGACGACCTTCACCTCACGATCCAGGTACTCCAGGATCATGGGTTTTCTGTGAACTTCCAGAAAAGTCATCTCACTCCAACAACATCACTGGTTCACCTTGGCGCGAACATCGACACCAAGAGGTGCGAAGACTTCCTGTTAAATGAGCGGAGAGACAGCATTGCAGCCCTGGTGAGCATGATTCGGAGACGGGAATTGTTGCCGCTGGCCACTCTTTTCCAATTATTGAGGAAGATGATCTTGATCTGTTGCATTGACATCATGCCTTGGACGAGACTTCATGCTCGCGCACTCCAGTGGTTCCTGTTACCATACCAGAGGGCGAAGGTCAACCACTCCAGGGCCAAGGTACAGGTGCCAGCTCCGGTGATCCAGTCTCTGAAGTGGTGGGTCTCCAATGTGATGCACAAGGGTTGCTTCTTCAGGGAGTCTACCCAGATCTGGACGCCAGCCTGCTCGGGTGGGGAGCACATGCCCAGTCCCAGATGACCCAGGGGCAGTGGAGGCAGTCGGACTTATGAAACAACATAAATTGGCTGGAGCTTCAGGCCGTTCACCTGGCTCTGCAACATTTTGAGTCCTTGATCACAGACGCCCATGTCTTAGTCCTGACGGACAACATTGCCACGAAGTCACATATCAATCATGAGGGAGGCACACGTTCACATCGTCTGATGTTGGAAGCGGTGGCTCTAGGTCTCTGGGCGGAATCCCGGGTTCTCCCCATCAGATCAGAGTATATTGCAGGGTCCTCGAATGTGCAGGCAGACTGGTTGAGCCGATCAACCGTGGGCCACCCGCAGCTGTTCTGGGACTTGTCCCAGAGGTTTGGTCACCCAGTAGTGGACTTGTTTACTCACCCGACAAACACTCAATTACTGAGGTTTTTCTCCAGGTTCGTGATGCCAGGGGCAGAGGGGACAAATGTAGTCCGCAGCCCATGGCCTCCGGGTCTGCTATACGCCTTTCCTCCTCTTCCCCTCATCCCTAGGGTGATAGCAAAGCTATTGGAGGAGGGGGCCGAGATCCTTCTCGTGGCCCCACATTGGCCCAGACGCCCTTGGTTTGTGGACCTGGTCAGGAGGATTCTCAACCACAGGATATCTCTCAGCCAGGGGGCTCTGCTCCACCCAGATCCTCAATGGTTCCAGTTGGCCGTATGGCACTTGAGAGGGATATCCTGAGGAAAGACAAATACTTCAGGGGGGTTATTCAGATCATTCAGGCTTCACGGCAAGCTTTCACTAATCGCATTTATGATGCGACGTGGGCAGACTTTTTGCAAATTCTGTGCCAAGGGTCACATCAATCCGGCCTTAGTTTCCATCCCACAATTTCTGGATTTTTTACAGGTGGGTTTCAAAAAGGGGTTGGCCCCTAACACCCTCTGCAGGCAGGTAGCCTCCTTGGCCACAGTGTTAGGCGGGGACAATTTATAGTCACTCTCATCATCCTAGGGTCTGTAGCTTCCTTAAAGGAGCTACAAACCTGAGGCCTCCCGTAGTGCATCCTGGGACCTTTCGCTAGTTCTACAAGGACTAACAGTAGCTCCATTTGAACCATTATGGACAGTAGACCTTAAATTTCTCATGTTTAAGGTCACATTCCTGGTCACCATAACATCAGCGAGGAGGGTGTCTGAGTTAGCAGCACTCTCAGTCCGACAGGATTTATGTATCATATACCCAGACAGGGTAGTCCTCAGATTAGATCCTGCTTTCCTTCCAAAAGTTAACTCCTGGTTCCACAGGGCCCAGGAGGTTGTCCTACCAAATTTCTGTCCACAGCCTCGCCATCGCCTAGAGCGGAAGTGGCACACCTTAGATGTAAGGAGGGCGATCAAAATTTATGTAACAAGAACTGCTTCATTCTGCAAGTCGGAGGCACTGTTCGTCTCCTTCCAACCGGCATCCATGGGTCGAAAGGTCACTCTGTCAACAGTGAGCCGATGGTTACGTGCCTGCATTGCCAAGGCCTACAAACATCAGGGAAGACCTTTGCCAGGTCGCGTGACAGCTCACTCAACCAGAAGCGCAGCCACGACAGCTGCCTGGGCTACCCATGCCCTGATTGAGGAGATCTGCAGGGCTGCAACGTGGTCTTCACCTTTACCCTTTGTGAGACACTACCGTCTGGACATGTTTGCTCGGCAGAGGCGTCCTTTGGCAGGAGGGTCCTGCAGAGGGTTTTCCCCTATTCGGAGGCCCTGGTCCAGGTGTCTTCCCTCCCTTGAAGTGCTATGCTTGAGTATATCCCATGCTTGGACTCTCCAAGCAGCGCACAGGAGAATGAACGTTGTCTTACCTGGGGGGGAGCATTCCGTGGGATTGTTTAACGTTTTGCTTTTTTGGAGGTCTACGCCTTCGTTGTAAAACTGGAGTTAAAAGAGCAGAGGGGCATAGCCAATTCTTCTATCTCAGTCCCTGGCCAATCAGACAAAGATGTTAACCCATGCTTGGACTCTCCCGCAGCGCACAGAGAAAGAACGTTCAGGTAAGACAACGTTCAATTTATGTCCAGGATGTGAGGAGTCTGTAGATATTTTCATAGCCCTTTTTTTGACTCGTGCAATATACGAAACCTCAATGGAAGGCAGGTTGGTAGCAATTGTTTTTTCTGCAGTTTTAATTATCTGTTGAAGTCTGTGTTTGTCTTGTTTGGTTGCAGAGCCAAACCAGACAGTTATGGCGGTGCAGATGACAGACTCAATAATTCCTCTGTAGAACTGTATCAGTAGCTGTTTGGGCCATTTGAGTTTTCTGAGTTGGCACAGAAATAACATTCTTTGTTGTGCTTTTTTGTTGACACTTTTGATGTTAGGTGTCCATCTTGAGATATAATAGAACCTAGAAACTTGAAGTACTCTACTGTTGATACTGTATTTTCTAGTATTGTAAGAGGGTGGTAGTATAGGATGTTTTCTTCTAAAACCCACCACCATTTCTACAGTTTTGAGTGTATTTAGTTGAAGATTGTTCTGGTTGCACCACAAGGCTTGTTGTTCAACCTCCCGTCTGTATGCAGATTCATCATTGTCTTGAATGAGACCGATCACTGTTGTATCATCTGCAAACGTTAGTATTTTAACCGAGGGATCTTTTGAGACGCAGTCATTGGTGTATAGAGAGAAGTGGAGGAAGTAGTCCTTGGGGTCTTATGCTAATTGTGCAGGTATCTGATGTGGTTTTGCCTAGCTTCACCTGCTGCTTCCTGTCTGTTAGGAAGCTTATGATCTATTTACAAGCGTGGTCAGGTACAACTAGCTGATTTAGTTTAGTTAGAAGAATATTTGGAATGATGGTATTGAATGCTGAGCTGAAGTCTATAAAGAGGACCCTTGCATAGGTCTTTGGAGATTCAAGTGTGTTTTATTTTTTCCACTTCCCTCAAATAATTTTCCCTCTAATTCATCATTCATTTGCATCACACTTTCAAAGTATGTGATTTTCTTTTGCTGATCAAAAGAAACAGTCAATTATTTTGTGACGCAGGATTGATTGATTTGTTTGATCTTGGATTGATTGATTTGTCCTTTCTTATGGTCCTTGAGCAACTGTCCCCAAATCCATTGTTCATAAATGTAGTCCTTTCCTTTGCATTTCTACCAGTTCTGCAAAAATTCATATGACCATTGAATAGCACCAGACAGTTTTCTGTAACATCTAGTGATGATCTGTTTTTTTGTAGCTGAAATCTGATGTTCAATTCCTCTTGGCTTTCCAGCTTTTTACAGCTTGTATTACCACTAGAAATAACACTGCTTTTATCTATTTTTAATTTAGTTGTCATTGAAATGCCCTTACCCTTTTTTAGTGTATTATGTTGACTAAGTTTTTCATTGCTCTTTTCTGTAGGATTTATTTCCTCCAGCACATTTATTTCTCTAGCACATAGTGCATCTTTGTATATTCCTGAGCCCAAGAAAAAAATGATCAGCCATCTTCACTTTTTCAATTATAAGTTCACTATGCTTGTAGGTTGACAGTAAATTTCTTATCTTAATGTTAAGGTAATTTACTAAGTATTAACTTATATTTCTCATTTTTTATCTTTACTTTTATAACACACTTTTATAATTTAGATAAACTCCTGGGGACTATATGGATGAGACTGTGTTATTTTATTGGCAACAGTACTACTGCAGTTAATTGCCATTTTCTTATTCCTGAATGGTTGTTTTTTAATTATTTATTTTACGGTCTCATTTTAAGCTTTGGGATTTCATACTGGCCTTCTACTCAAATTCTAAATCACCTACCTCAACTTAACTTTTATTTAAAAAATCAATTGAAGTCAATTAGATACTACTACTTGATGTATCTAGTCTTTTTTTATGTACGGGTAACTTATTGTTTTCTGCACATCTCAAATAGTTAATTCTTCACGTTCATCTCTTTAAATCTCACCTCTGACATTTTCATCATATATTTATTATCCAAATAAACCGAAACGGGGAGTGTATGCATTCTTGGCTCATTCCCTTCTTTATTCTGAACTACTTTGATTCTCCAGATTCAATTTTACAATAGTCCCTTATTTTTTAGAAGGATTCTTTAGAAGAATAATCAAGTGTTCGGCCAATTAATCTTAATATGTTTTATAGTTTCACAAGACCTATACATCCAAAGACCTTGAGTATAGTCAAGGTAAACCACCTTGTATTTTCTTGTTCTCTTCATTATATGTCATGTAGTTGTCTAATCCCTCTGACTTTTCTGAAACCTGTATAACTTGGTATGGTTCCATGAGTCCTTGTCAAAACTTGGTCAAGGAATTTGTTGAGTGGTCTTGCAATTTGCAAATCTTTCTTCAGTATAATATAGGCACTAATATTTTCCAATATATGGACTATAGTCTCGTTCTATAGTTGTAGAAATGGAGTGAGCAGCACTTTATCTGCTCCTCCTGCAGTTTTAAAGAGTTCAGTGGATATTTTATCTGTGCTTTCCTATTTGACTGCAGGTTTGTTGATAATAGCATTCAAATACTTAACTTTTGCAATAATATTTAAATCAAATATCTAAAAGCTAATCATCACAGTAATCGCTAAAAGATTTCAGCAAAGATTATTATAAACTTTCTTTAGGTTCATTCTATAAATTAACATTAAAATGTGTCTGATAGATTCCATATTACTAAATTTGCATGCGTTAAACTTTTCTACTGAAAAGACTGTTTTGTATTTCTACACTGTCAAATACAGCAGAGAAAAGAAAGAAAAAGACTGATCCTACAAGTTCTGCCCGCTTTTAGTAGTGAATTACTTAGTAGGAGCTAAAAGTACATATAAAGTACAACAGGATGTTTCATTAGAATGAAATGATTGTACATTCTCTGTATATGTTTTGATTCATTGGTTGCTGTCAATTTAACTAAAGCTCTATTCCCAAGACAAGTTTGGTTACATTGATACTCGATGTGTATCAAAACCATGATTTGCAATCCAGGGCCATGGCTTTTAAAATAACTGAACCTCTTGCACAACTTCTTCCAGTTAGTGCCCTCCAGAGTTATTGCTTACACATCCATATTGAATAGAAATGAGAAGAAAGGAAGGCTATCTGGAGACTACCAGGTTGGGAGAGTAGATATACAATTTATAATAAAGGTTTACCTAGATATTTAAAGGTGAATATGGGGAAGAGAGGAATTCTGAATAAGTAGTAATTATTTTGTAGTTGGCTATAGTTAACAAATCAAAGATGTCTTCTCTGGTAAGATAATTATAGTTTTCTTTGGGTTTTAAAAAACTTGTGTTGTGCTGCACATCCAAATCCAAAATTTACTTTGATGGCCTTTTTTTTTTTTGTGAGTTCATAACGTGTTTCCCCAAAAATAAGACAAGGTCTTATTTTCTTTTGACCCCCCCGAAGTAAGTGCTTGGCCTTATTTTCGGGAAGGTCTTATTATTTTTGAGGTGCAGGAGGTGGCAAACATTGTCACCTCATGGCTGCTGCTGTGTTTTGGGGAGACTTATTTTTGGGAGACAGCTTATTTTAGCGCATGCGCTCACAAGCCTGATTGGGCTTATTATCCGGGGAGGTTTTCAGGGAAACAGGGTAGCATTTGCCTACAGAAGCCAATCTCTACCCTATTTCTCATTCTGTCTTCTAACTCTCCTCCTTCCCCTTGTAAGGTCCGATAATACATATAACAGCCAAATACGCATAACAGCCAAAAATGAAACTTAAATGGAGGCTTGAGAAAGAATCAGTATTTATTCTATGATCATAGGTTATCCATTTCAAACACACGCAAGAGGATATGCAAGAAAGAGCTACAAACGTCAGAGAAGATGTGACCCCTTATATATTGTTTAGAAACCATCAGTTAAATCTCCAATTCTAGCATCTTTGATTTGTGTATCTCCTGGAACAGCATAGAGCCTCTTAATTAGCATCATTAGCATTATCTCTTCCTGATCATCTTCTTTGTGTTCACAATTTGCCACTTTGCAAGGAAGGGAATTCTCACAGATCAAAGGTGTTAGGTTTACAGCTCCATTCTGAGATACTTCTATGCCCATAGATTGCAGAAAGGAGATTGATAAGAGTTCAAATGGCAAGGAACATATGTTCTCCATTGAGCTGGCTAGAGAGAGAGTCCAGGAATAGGAATGGTTAAGTCTCTGTTCTTCTGTTTGGAGACTGAGAACATCATACTTTTTTTTTGGTCCCGGCTTCCTTGCCCGGTGATTCCAGTTCGTCTCAGTCTTCGATAGAGGGAGACGTGGTTTTGATTTCAGCTTCAACATCGTTTCGTTTCTGGATATGTAAGATTGAAAATTTAAAGTTATATTAATCACTGAGGTTCCGCCCAGCATGTTAGCACGGTTAAGGGCTGTTAATCGGAGCGGCTCCACCTGGGGCTCGTGAGCTGCTTGCTTGGAAACAGGACAAGGGGACCAAGTTACTGCCTAGTGGACCTAGGCAGGCTTAGCGGCACATTTACCTGGTGTGTGTGTGGTAGAAGCAGCAGCAGTTAAAAACCCAGAGAGGTTAATCTTTGCCCTTGTAGCAGTGAGTATGGCAGCGTCTGCCTTCTCACAGTCTACCATCCTAGACAGGGGACAAAAGGGATCATTCCTTAACCCCACCGGATCACAGGCAAGGCCCTTTGCCCCAGAGGGTCGCGCTAAAGGGGCTATTACACAGAGCTGTAATCTGGTCACTATAGGGGACAGATGCTCCAGAGCAGCAAAAAAAAAGAAATGCAAAAAGGCATCAAAAAGCGATAGAGAGGGAATCTGGCCACAATTCCACGTTCTGCAAAAAGCTTAGGCTCCAAAAGTTTGCAAAGGGGAGGAGTTGAAATTTCCCGCCCTGCAGCAGAGCAGCAATCGGTTCCTCCTATGGATTCAGAGCCATTGCAACGTGATTGTTATCAGGCTTGGTAACCAGAGGGCGCTGGAGAGCAGTTCCCAGCTATTCAGTCAGAATTCATGGATAGACCTGATGTTTTTTCTGCTTCTAATGCTAGCCTGTTTATGGAAGATCCTGTTAACCAAGATCCTCCTGCAAGATCTATCCCTGAAGCTACCTACTTCAACGGGGCTCCACTCAGGGGCAGGAACCAGCCCAGAATTATCTGATCATTTAAAGTTGGTCATCTCCCAGGCAATTTCACAAGAAATAGCTACAGGCTTGCAGCAAAAGAATCAATCAGCACAGTGCTGTTGCCATCATAAGACACAACAAGTACCTACCTTAACGAGGAGTGTAAGGGAGGATGATCATCTTTCTCATCCTCAAGATCCTTCTAGTCCAAGCGAAGTATCATCTGTGGAAGAAAGGGAATGTATGGATCATTCAGAAGAGGAGGTAATTTCCTCTGATCCACCATCCTTTATAGGTTTATTTTGCCCTGAATTATTCAAATCTTTGCTATGCAAGGCCAAGGTTATCACTAAATTGGGTACTAGTCCAGCGTCAGAGCCAACTTCTGGTACTGTGGATGCAGGTCATGTGCTTTTTTCAGAGCCGATCATTGCAAATGAAGAGATACCAGCTCCCAAGCTGTTTCTAGATGCAGTTCAAAGTCAATGGCTCAAGTCAGGGGTGGGCTCTTCTTCAGGTATGGAGAAGAAACTCTATAATGTTGTTTCAGATTTTTCTGAGGTGTTACAGCCACCCACAGTAGACAGACCAGTAACAGCTTTAACTTCAACTACACTTGCACTTGCTGACTCTATTGACTGCCTTAAAGCAGATGACAAGAAGTCGGAACTGGCATTTCATAAAGTGCACCAGGCGGCTGCCTGGATGATCAAGGCCTCTACTTCCGCTTCCTTTTTCAATTGGATTTTCAACCTTATAAAACAGTGATGGCGAACCTATGGTACGCATGCCACAGATGGCACAAAGAGCCATTTCTGAGGGCACACAAGGCGTTGCCCTGCCAGCTCCAGTGCCTTGTGTGTGCCAGCCAGCTGATTTTTGGCCTTTATTTTTGGCCGTTTTTCACCCTCCGGAGGCTTCAGGAGTTTTCAGGGAAGCCTCCAGAGGGTGAAAAACAGCCCAACAGGCAAACCGGAAATTTGGGAACAGACTTCCAGTTTGTCTGTAGGGCCGTTTTTCGTCCTCCGGAGGCTTCAGGATGCTTCCCTGAAGCCTCCAGAGGGTGAAAAAGGCCCCAACGGACAAACTGGAAGTCCCGTTAGGCTGTTTTTCACCCTCCAGAGGTTTCAGGGAAGCATCCTGAAGCCTCTGGAGGGTGAAAAACGACCCAATGGGGCGGCACATGGGGGGGTGCGCATGCGTAATACAGTATGCGTGGGGGAGTTGTGTGCAAGCATGCCATTTTTGGCATGCAAGAAGAAAAAAGTTAGCCATCCCTGCTATAGAAGGTCTAAGTGACTGCAGGGCCACCCTGGCCATTGGGGGTCAGCTCAGCCTCCATTCCCATCAATGGGAGGCAACAACATCAGACAAGTGGGTCCTAAACACAGTAGAATTCGGCTGAAGACTAGAATTTCTCACTGCACCCCCAAATTTTTTAATAAGATGCCCTATGTAAGGGGGCATATAATGGGGCAAATGGAGTCGGCAATTCAACACTTGCTGGACATCCATGCTATTCAGCCAGTTCCCTTAGAACAGTAGGGTCAAGGATTTTATTCAATACTGTTTCTAGTACCAAAAAATTCAAGGGGGGTAAGAGTGATTCTCGATCTAAGGAGGTTAAACAAATACATCACCTACAAGAGTTTCAAGATGCAAACACTTCAATCAATTCTAGAAAGCATAAGAGAAGGAGACTTCCTCACTTCCATAAATTTGATGGAAGCGTACCTTCATGTGCTGATCTTGCCAGATCACAGACAATTCCTGCGTTTCTCTTATGCAAACAAACATTACCAGTACAAGGCCATATACCATTTGGCCTGTCGGCAGCACCAAGAACATTCACCAAACTGTTGGCAGCTCTGGCAGCCCACCTCCGGGCTCTTCCAATCAGGCTTCAGTGCTATCTAGATGCTATCTTGGTACAGTCCTCCTCGAGGGCGCAAGTGGAGAGAGACCTTCAGATAACAGTCAAGATGTTGAAGGAATATGGCTTTTCGATCAACACCGCAAAGAGCCACTTCTCTCCAACCAATTGGATGCTTCACCTGGGAGTGGTGACAGACACCTCCCGATGTGTAGTCTACCTTTCTCCGGAGAGACAAGACAGTCTGCAATCACTTGCAAGACACATCATGACAGAGTGCAAGGGTGTCTTTGGCAAGACTATCTCAACTTTTAGGCAAGATGGTGTCCTGCATCTCCATTGTACCTTGGGCAAGCCTTTGTACAAGGAGCCTCCAATGGTTCCTTCTGCCTTACCAGAAATCAGGCAGGAACAACTCTCAGGACAAGGCTAGCCTCCCACAAAAAGTGCTTCGGTTCTTCCATTGGTGGGTTTCCCGAGCCATCAACAAGGGGTGCTTGTTCACCTGACCATTACAACAGACGCTTTCGCTGGGAAGCTCATCTCCAGACTCACATGGCACAAGGACAATGGAACCAGTCAGACTTGAGGCACAACATCAATTGGCTGGCGCTCAGGGCAATCCATCTGGCTCTCAAATGTTTCCACCAGGTTGTCAGCTGGCATCATGTTCTGGCATCTGGTCCTTTGGGCAGAGAATCATCTATCCTTGAAAGCAGAACACATTTCAGGGGTATAGAATGTACAAGCAGGACCACAGTGGACCATTTAGAGTGGCATCTGCATCCAAACCTGTTCCAGGAATTGTCAGTTTGCTATGGCACTTATTTGCCACTCTTCTCAACACACAACTTCTCAGATTTTTCAGCAGATTGGTCTCCCCGGGAGCAGAGAGGGTCAATGCTCTTTGCAGCCCGTGGCCTCCAGGCCTTCTCTATGCATTTCCTCCACTTCCCCTGCTCCCAGCTGTGGTTAGGAAGGTGATGATGGAAATGGCAGAAGTAATACTATTAGCTCCCCATTGGCCCAGAAGACCATGGTTTGCCAACCTGGTGAGTCTTATCAGTGACCAGACCTTGGAGGATTCCCCAGGACAGGATATCCCTAAGCCCAGGGGCTCTGGTTCACCCGGACCCTCAGTGGCTCCAACTAACCACCTAGCGCTTGAGTGGAGAACCATGATTCACACCAAGCTTTCCTCCAGGGTCATTAGAACTATGCAAGCATCCAGGAAGCCTTCAACAGTCAGAATTTATGATGCCACTTGGAAGGCCTTTTGCGGTTGGTGTTCCAAATTGCGTATGATCCCACCGTAGGGTTGGTGCCTATTTCTAGAATTTCTTCAGGAGGGCCTAGACAAGAGGCTGTCACCTAATACTATCCATAGGCAGGTGGCAGCACTGTCTTCGGTCTGGCCTGGTGGGGACCAAGGTTCTCTCTCTCAACACCCTACTATATGTAGGTTTCTAAGAGGAGCTACCAATTTGCATCCCCAGTGGTTAATAGGTATCGCACTTGGGATCTGTCAAAAGTTCTCCAGGCACCAAGGGTCCCTTTGAACCATTAAGATGAGTTAGTCTAAGCTTCCTTACCTTTAAGGTAGCCTTTCTGGTGACTATTAGAAGGATATCAGAATTGGCAGATCTTTCTGTACGGAAGGATCTTTGCATCTTCCATGCTGATAGGGTAGTATTAAGATTTGACCCTTTTTTCATCCCTAAGATTAATTCCTGATTCAGGGCACAGGAATTGCTTCTTCCCAACTTCTGTCCGAGGCCAAATCACAACTTGGAATGGAAGTGGCATACTTTAGATGTTAGAAGGGCTCTCCGTATTTACATTTCAAGGACTGCTTCTATTAGGAAAACAGAATCCCTGTTTGTCTCGTTTTAGCCTTCCATGTTAGGTGGCAGGGTAATGACTTCTACGGTTGGGAGGTGGCTTAGGGCATGTATCGCTAAAGCCTATGAAACATGGGTCTTCCAACACCTACAGGGATAACGGCCCACTCCACCAGGAGTGCGTCCATTACAGAAGCATGGGCAACAAGGCCTCGATTGAAGAAGTGTGTCATGTAGCTACTTGCTCCTCCCCATCCCTGTTTATTAGCATTAAAAACTGGATGTGTATGCTTCGGCTGAAGCGATCTTTGGTAGGCAAGTACTCCAAAGGGTCCACACGGATGGGGGGGACTTAGATCCAGACCTTCCTGCCTAATTTGGTCAGGGAGGCTTTGGTATGTCCCATTCCTGGACTCTCACTAGCCAGCTCAATGGAGAAAGGGCGTTGGTCTTACCTGATATGCCCATTCTCAGTGAGCTGGTGGAGAGAGTCCAGTCCCACCCGAGATAGGTCTGGTCCTTGGTCAGGAAGGGGCTAATTTTTCTTACAGGACACGTGTTGGTTATCAATACACCTTCGCCAAACTGGGAATCCCTAGGCAAGGAAGGCAGGACCAAAAAAAAAAGTATGACGTTCTCAGTCTCCAATCAGGAGAACAGAGACTTAACCATTCCTGTTCCTGGACTCGCTCTACCAGCTCACCAAGAATGGACAGCTCAGATAAGACCAACACCCTTTTTAACAAGCAGCAGTTGTTGCAAGAAATACAAACAATGTGGCATATTCTTGTTACAACTACAAAGACACAATATCTATATATTACAAATCCAAAGAGCATAATGCAAACACAAAAAGTATACCGTGTTTCCCCGAAAACAAGACCTTCCTGAATTGAGCTTTTGAGCACATGCGCTAAAATACGCCCTCCCCTGAAAATAATACCTAGTGAAGAGATGGGCATGGCCAGCAAAGGAGCCAGCCCTTCCCTGGTCAACTCATGAAACTTGGCACTTTAATTGCGGCCTGCGAATAAGCTGAGCAGCAAGGACCGAGAGCTGCCTCTCATTCTGTCTCTGCAGAGGCCACCCAGTGCAATGATCTGCTACAGCTTTGGAGCAAACCTCTGCCTTCCCTGCACAGGATTGAAAGGCTGAGGCTTCAGAGGGACCATTTTTGGGATATGCGTCTGTGCAGAGCTCCCCAAGGATAGAACAATCAGCAGGGAAATTAGAAGGGAGGGATTTTCCTGCTGATCAGAGCAAGGCAAAGCCTCCAGCCTTGCAATCCTCAGCAGGGAAGACGGAGGTATGTTCTAAAGCTGCAGCAGAGCGTTGCACCAGGAGACCTCCAGAGGTAACATTTCTTTTTTTTTTAAACAATTTTTTTTTTAGAAACACAAACACACAACTTACAAAGTCTGTTGTCAGAGTACATATTTATACCTTAACATCTACCGTATTTTTCTGTGTATAAGAAAAGACGCACCTTTTCTCCCCCTAATTGGGGCTGATAATTCAGGTGCGTCTTATACTCCGAATGTAGCTTTTTCAA
>JANHFT010001542.1:154940-165489 GCA_032467955.1 Pseudoxenodon macrops
CGGAAGGCGGCAAAAGAAAGGTTGCAGACTCAGTCCAATGGGCGTCAAGGACGAAGTTAACCCATTCCTGGCTGCTGTCTCCACCACTACGAGAAGGAGCGTATCAGGTAGGACCAACGGCCCTTCCCTGTTCATGCCGATCGGTGCCCCTGTACTGAGGACAGTTTCAGGACAGCGACAGCCCCCGAGTCAGCTGAGATTCGACAGCTTTTCGGAAGCACCTAAAAAGCATGTCGTCTGGCAGGGACGCTGGCCACGCCCTCCTGGAGGTAACATTTCTGAAATGTTAACTTTTAACACTGTACTCACAGGAAAATCCCCCATCATCATGGTTTGGTTTGCTTTCTGTGAAGCTTTGTGCTGAGAAATGTTGTGCTTTCTCATTCCCTTCTCTCCCCCACCCCCACCCGTCTGGCTGTCCATCTCTGCTTTCGCAGACAACCGTCCGCCAGGGTGGAGGCTCCCTCCCTCCCAGATTGAAAACCTCAAAAAACATCCTGAGCACCGCCAGCCTACCAGGGCCCCCTTCGGGAGCGGCTGCCTGTGTTTCCTCGCCTGCCACTGCCTTTGGGCTGCTGAGTTCCAGCCTGCACGTCTATTCAGTGCTGCAGACGCCGGTCTTACTGTACATCTACACTGAGCCCGACAGTCTTCGAACCCTGGCAGGTGCTGCAACTGTCTTACCGGATGTGCAAGGCAGGCGTAGGGCTACCCTTAGTTGTCTTTGGCACCTGCCTCATCTGCGGCAGCTCTGCAACCACTGGAAGAAATAACCCTTTACACCTGAATTCATATTTTCTCATTCCCTTGACTTCTCTGACAGTACTTGAATGAATGAAAAGAGAAGAGAAGAGATTGAAACAAGGGAAAAGATGGAATTAGAGAAATGGGTTTAGGATTTCTTCTTTGTCTTGCCCTTTGTTTGTTTATCCCCGCAGTTCTATAAATAAAGAGTTGGCACAAACTTACTAGTACCTCTCATCAGGTTAACCTACATAATCATTGACAAATGTATCCAAATGTGCTGTAAACTACACAACTGAGAGATCCAAATGACTCATACAACTGAGTAATGTTTTATTCTATTCTGTTATAAACCAGAGTTGCAAGAAACTTCGGTACTGTGAATATTTCATCTAAATAAGTTTTTAAAAAAACCACAAAACCAAACAACCCCAAACTCATTCTTAGCTCAGTATTCCATATACCTACCTAAAACAATGGCAGGGGAATAAAATAACTGAACATTTTTTGTATTGGGAGTTTTCTCACATCACAGCTGAGATGTCTCTCAGCTAGCCTATGGATCTTCCATCAAAGGCAAAGGAAACATAAAAATTAGCATCCAGCCTGCTCTCTGGAATAAAGAGAGAAGAGGCAATAAAACAAGATTTACCACCAGTGAACCAATCCACTCTATAGTCAGGAATTAAATGCTTTAGAATCAATCCTCCAGCATTTATTGTTATGTTATAGCTGGGTTGGGTGTTAATTGATGATGATAGAATATGGAGCCCTTTCATTATCTTAGGAGCACTGGATACAGCACACAAGGATTCTGTGTAGTGCACAGGGTACAACTTTTAGTGCTATATTTGTCTCATTTTAAACAAAAAACAGTCAAATGTTGCCATCTTACCAACTTCCTCTTATGCTTTTCAGTAACATTATGAGTTGTACAACTTAATAGTTATGCATGCATACTAAATGGAGATATTTATTATCTACTGATATCCAGTTATAATAACTAGCTAAAATATCACCAGGTCTTATGAATGCAATTGTAGAATTTGTATAAACTCTTACAGATTTATGACCAATTCGCAAATACCTTGCAGAATGCCCCTGAGCTCTTTAACATCTCAGAGGAAAGAAGCAGCTCTTGCAGAACATGACACTCATTTGTTCTGTAAACATGCAGCATCTTTCAAAAATATAGCAAGGAGCCACTTTTTCCTGTTCAATGCACTAATGCTGAAAATTTGCAGAAATTATTATGACATAATTCAATGGCCTTGTTTGCTCAGATTTATATTTATGAAGTTTAAAATTATCAGGTACAGATAATGCTCTCTACATTCTTGGCACAAATATATCTGCAGTTGTTTTGAATAAATTTGACATATACTGTATGCTGCCTTGATCTAGTTTAATATAAGAAACGTAAGAACTCTTGAGACACTGCAGAATTTTCTAGGCTCTGTTGAAAGTCAGCACTGTTTGTACTTTCATGCCATTCCGTGGGATGGTATTGGCAACAGTCTGTCTGTCTCAACCACATGCAATACAACAAACAGCCTTTTCATGGTGTCTTCTGGGAAGAAATGGGGAAAAAAACACAGGCAACCTGTGAGAGTTTGTAAGGGCAGAAAAGCCAAATGCAAGTTAGAACTCCAGTTTAAGTAAGAACATCAGGATTTTAACGCTAGGAACTTTGATATTTTTTTTTTGCTGAAACTATTGAGTGAGGCTTTTAATAAGCTACTATGAACAATAGTTTATATGAACATTTCTTCTTCCTTGCATCAAACAATGGCACAAAATCAAGTTTAATAATGTTATTATATTATGTATCTTACTGCTAGGTAAGATATAATGCAATGTAAATGTAATTTCTCTGAGGACATATTTCAGGCAGTTTTTCCTTACCATTTCTGGGACTCACTTTTCACTGAACTTGTTAATATTTTATTTATATGCACAAGTTTCAGGGCTTAGGCTTCCTTCATAAATCCTCTCCTGTTACAGTCAGAGCCAATGATTATTATTTGCACTGTATGAATCCAGACTGTGGTTGGGTTCAGCTAGATTAGATCAGACTTCTGCTTGCCAGTAAGCATGAAGGCCTTCAGCTCCTCATCAACAGAGTCTCAGAAATATCTGAAAAATATGACTTGAAGCTTAACTCCTCAAAAAATAAGATCATGGTTGTCCGCAAACAACCCATTAATTTACCACTGATAAATTCAGAAGGACTACCACTAGAAAAAGTTGAAAGGATCACATACCTTGGTTTTAATTTACATGAAAGTTGGGACATGATCAATGAAGTAAAGACTTCTCGGGATAGAGGATAGAGAAAGCTTGAACAAAATTCTTCAAAATGAAAAAGATCTTCGGCAGTCACGACATAAGCCTAAGACTGAAAATCAGTCTTGTCAGATGTTACATCTTTTCTATCCTGCTCTACGGAGTAGAGAGTTGGTCTCTCACAGAAAATCACCTGAAGAAACTAGAAGTGTTTGAAATGTGGATTTACAGATGGCTCTTATGTATACGGTGGGTTAACAAAATCACAAATGAGGTGATAAGCCGCCTGGGAAAGCAAAGGGAAATCATCAAAGCCAATAAAAAGCGAAAGTTAGAATGTTTTGGACATGTCATGCGACACCCAGAAAAATACGACATCCTTCACTTAATCCTCCAAGGAAAGATTGAAGGCAAACGAGGTCCAGGCAGAAGAAGAACATAATGGCTTCAAAACCTAAGGGACTGATTTGGACAAAACTCAGCAGCACTTTTTCATGCAGCTGTTGACAAAAATAGGATTGCCAACTTGATCGCCAACATCTGAAGACACATATGGCACAAGAAGAAGAAGAAGCTATAAAAGAAAGAAGCAAGTTCAAAAGCATGGGTTATTATTGGAACTTCTTAAGTGATAAAGATTAATTTTTTTCTGTGAGAAAAAAGCAAATAATTTTAATAGAAAGTTGAAATAAACTTACCTTGAAGCTAGGATAGAACAGGAGAAGGAAGGAAGAAATGTAGAAGCCAAAGGTTCACATGGACAAGTATAGATAAAATGTACCTTATAATTCAAATACAAATGATTTCTCTATCACACAAATTACCTTTTAGCAATAGCAATAAGACTTATATATCGCTTCATAGTGCTTTACAGCACACTCTTAAGTGGTTTACAGAATCAACATAAAGTCCCCAACAATCTGGGTTCTTATTTTATAGACCTTAAAAGGATGGAAGGCTGAGTCAATCATGAGCTGATCAACATCGAACTCCTGGCACTGGACAGAGTTAATATTCTAACCACTGTAATACTGCATTCTAACGTAAAAGGCGTGGCCAGCGCCTCAGCAATACAGCACGACTTTTGAGGCTCCAAAAGAAGCGCTGAATCCTGCCATCGTTGGGAGTCGCCTAGGATCTAGAACCATCCTGTAGGGACAGCGAAGAACCAGAGCACAGGCTGGCATGGATAGGAAACCCTAAAACGCCAGTGGTGAGCTCCGGACCAGACGGTGTGGAAGGCAGCCATTGAAAGCTGTCAAAAGCTGGGGCAGCCTCTCGAGAGAAGAAAAGAAAAGCGGAGTGAAGCATCTGGGTGAAGTCTATTTAATCTTGTCTTGTATACAAGAAGATTCTAAGTTAAATGGTTTTCTCTTGGAAAAAAAGATTTTAGAGAGAATGTTTGGCGAAAAGAAGTGACGCGGAGTAGAGTATGGCTGCCGCCTCACTTAAAGTTACAGTGGCGGAGAATTAGAGTCCAGGAAAACTGGGGGGGGGAAATTAATTTGGAGTGGCTGAAATCAAGATTGGAATTTTGATATATTTTACCTTTTTTCTGATGATTTTTGACATTTAAAAAGAAGAAATTGAAAGCAAATGGTTTAAACCGAGACTGTAAAAACTAAGTTGTACTGCCATCTAGTGGGTAAAGAAAAAAGAAGGAAAAGGAAAAAATAGCTCTGACTTGGACAGCTACTGATAGTCAAAATATCAAGTGGACAGTGTTTTGTTGTTGCTTTGCTATCAGTGAAGTGTCTTCAAAGGGAACAATTCAAGGCTTGAATTTTTGTATTACTATTTGTTTTAGATTTTGGATAGACTGGTGAACTTTAACTTCTCAGCAAGGTTTTTTTATATAACTTTTCAACTTTTTAATTAGACTTGCTTTTTTATGGATTGTTTTTCAAAGAAGAAACTTTCTTTTTGCTAGTTCACTTTTGGATATATAATATTTTTCTGGTTTTATATGTTTAAATTTTATTCATTTTCCTATTGGAAAAGGGGAAACTCTTCTTTTCTGATTTTTATTTTTGCTTTTTACATACTCTGGATTGGGGTACCAAGAACCTGAAGATATCAAATTGGATTAATTTTTTGTGCAAAGGGGTAGTTGTTTATTTTTTTTCTTTCCTTTTTCTTCACTCTTTTTTCTTTTTCAGGGCTGCTATTTTTTTTTAGTTTGGCCTTGCCTTTTTGGTCTGTTTTTTCCTGAACATGTAAACCAATTTGGATTACAAATTTTATTGGCTTGAAAAGAAAAATGGTGGGAACAAAGAAGATAACATCTCACCTACCAGTATCAGTGAGTCCTACATCACAAAAGACATCAGATATATCAACACAGCAAGAAAAAATTAATCCTGAACTGAAAAATATGTTGAAAGTGATACATGAAGATCTAAAAGAGGAAATAAAGAGAGTAAATGAGAAAATAGGAAAAGTAGAGGAGGAAGTCAAAGAAGTAAAAGAAATGATGGGGAAAACAGAACAGAGAGTCCAAAAAGTGGAAGAGAGGAGTGACCAGAGAAAAAAGTGGAAGAGATAAATAAAAAACTAACAATATCAGAAAAAACCAGGAAAGGGCTATTGTAATGCTTGAAATGGATAAGGCTAATTATTATCTAAAATTTCAAAGCATTGAAGAAGAAAAAGGAGAAAATTTGGCAGAAATAATAGCGGAGATCCTGGCGGAATCAATGATGGAAAGCAAAGAGAAGATTTTGAGTGAGATCGATGAAATTTTTAGAGTGCATACAAGATATGCAGTAAGACAGAGAAGTACATGTGAGATTTACTAAGAAAGCAGTGAGAGCTCAAATTCTACAAATGGCAAGGAACACGACAATAAAATACAAAACCAAAGAAATTGTGATTTTGAAGCAAATCCCCAGAACAGTAAGAGATATAAGGAGAGCTTATCAATTCTTGACCAAATGTTTGATCAGAAAAGGAGTGAATTTTAGATGGTTGATACCAGAAGGAATATTGGTAAACTGGCAGGAACAAAGACATAGATTGGATACACTGGAAAAAGCAGAAGTATTCTATCAACAAAATATTGGATTTCTAGAAGAAGAGAGATTGAGAGAAGAAGGATGGAGGAAAATCAAGAGGAAAAAAACAAAGGAAATAAATCAGGAACAAGAGGAAAGAGTGTTGAGAGAAGGTGCATGAGTAAAAGAAGTTAAAGAACAAAGTGACTAAAGCAACTAGTCAATTAAATAAGTAAAGAAATGGAGGAAGAAATAAAAGTTATTTCAGTAAATATAAATGGACTTTATTCGGCAATAAAAAGAAGAATATTTAATAAATTAGAAAAATTTAAATTAGAGATTATATGCTTACAAGAAGTACATATTAAAAGACAACATAAAATACCTAGAATATGCAAAATTAGGGAATCTATATAAATCATTAATTGATCAAAGTAAAAAAGGAGTGGCATTATATATTAAAAAGGAGTACAATCTGAGCAGATATATGAAGATCTGGAAGGAAGAATTCTGATGGTGGAAATAACAATAAACTTTTAAAAAGTTTTATTAGTGGCAATTTATGCCCCAAATGATAATCAAGAACAATTTTATGGAAAATTACATAGAAAAATAATAGAATATGAACATATTCGTATTTGTATTTTAGGAGATTTTAATGCAATAGTAAACAAAGAATTAGATTATAGATCAACAAAAACAAATATGAAACAGAGAAGGATTGTTCCAAAAACATATTTTACAATGGTGGATGAACTAATTCTACAAGATGCATGGAGGAGAAGGAACTTAAGAGAAAAACAAAATACATTTTACTCGAATAGACATTTGTTGTAGTCAAGAATAAATATGATGTGGCTGTCAACAGAGTTATTAATGAAGATAGATAAATTAGAAATTGAAGCTAATACCTGGGCAGATCACAATCCGATAACAATGAAATGGAGAGGACAAGGAAAGAGACCAAGATGGACCAAGATTAAACCAGAGAGTATTGAATGAAAAAAAAATCCAATCATATATGAAAAAAGAATTGACCTTCTTTTTTAAAGAAAACAGGAAGGAAGATACTTCACTACAAAATGTATGAGATACTTTTAAAGCATACATTAGAGGCCTAGCAATGACATATCTAGGAAAACAGAAGAAACAAATGAGAAAAAAACAAAAACAATTGGAAGAGGAATATAAAAGATTAGATACAGAGCTACAAAAAAAACCACAAGATACAATGCTTATGAATAAAATGGTACTACAGAAACATAAAATAAATATAATGGAAAATGAACAGTTAGCATATAAAATAAAGATGACAAGACAAAACTTTTTTGAGAATGCAAATAAACCAGAAAGATGGCTGACTTATAAAATGAAAAAAGAGAAAGAGAAGTAATGGATGAATCAATTGATAGATTCAAAAGGAAATATGTGTTACCAAAATAAAGAAAAGAAGAAAATAATGGGAAATTATTATGAACAATTATATAAACAAGAAAAGATAAAGGAAGAAAAGATAAGACAATAACTGGGGGGGGGGAATTTTAAAGCTTGGAAGAAAGAATAACAATGATGGACCTACTCCAACGAATAAAAAGGCAAAAGAATGGAAAAACACCAGAACCACATGGACTACCAGCAGAATTTTATAAAACTTTACAGGACATACTGAGCACTACAATGTTAGAAGTATTTAATGACTTGCTATTAAAAGCAAAAATACCGAATTCATGGAAAGAAACATAAATAACGCTTATACCTAAAGAAGAATCGGACCTAGAACAAATAAAGAATTACAGACCAATCTCCGTATTGAATGTGGATTATAAATTTTTTGCATCAACTATGGCGGGAAGACTGAAGATACCATTGAATGAATTTATTTATTTGGATCAAAATGGTTTCCTACCTAAAAGACAGATAAGAGACAATATGAGAACTATATTAAATATATTGGAATACTATGAAACACACTCGAAGAAACAACTGGGACTATTGTTCCTTGATACACAGAAGGCCTCTGATAACGTGAATTGGAAATTTATGACTTTGCAATTAGAAATGATGAACTTTGGAGAAAATTTATCAAATATGGTAAAAACTGTATAATCAGCTAAAGTGATAATTAATGGGGAAATGACAGAAAATCAATATCAGGAAAGATACTAGACAGGGGTGCCCTTTGTCTCCACTTTTATTTATATTAACATTGGAAATCTTAAACAGAGAAATAAGGCAAGAAATAAAAGGAATGAAAATTAGAAAAGAAGAATGCAAATTACAAGCTTTTGCAGATGATTTGGTATTTATTATGGAAGATCCAGCAGAAACAGGTTTTAAACTTTTAAAGCAAATAGAACAATATGGAGAAATGGCTGGATTGAAAATTAATAAATAAAAATAAAAATGATAGTCAAAAATATAACAGAAAAACAAAAGAGAAAAATGGTGGAGCATCTGGGCATCCAGAAAGTGGGGGGGAAAATACTTGGTTATATATTTAACTGCTAGATGTGCAACGATAAAAGAAGATAATTATTATAAATTAAGAAGCCAAATTGAAATTGATTTGGAGAAATAGAAGAATTTGCAATTGTCATTAATGGGAAAAATAGCCATAATTAAGATGAATATGCTACTTAGAATATTATATTTGTTTCAAACAATACCTATAAAATTAGAGAAAAAATATTTTGAAAATTTAAATAAAATAATATGGAAATTTATTTGGCAAGGGAGAAAACGTGCCCTCCACTGACCCAAAGGTAGCCAGGAAACAATGATGCAGGAACCCCCTTCAGGCTATGTAACTGCCTGCAAAACAGAAAATGGGAAAGGGAAGCGCCACCACCAACCTGCCCACGAAGGCATGCCCCTGGACAAGATCAGACCTCCAGAAGGGTGGGGCTGGGCGCTATATCTACCCATCTGAGAAGGAGCGTATCAGGTAGGGCCAATGCCCTTTCTCCATTCGGGTGGATATAGCATCCAGGCATGGGACATACCAAAGTTGGACGCTCTCCTGGGAGGGAAGAGAGAGGTCCGGGGCTGGAGAGCCTGAAATAACCCCCTGCAACACCCTTCTGCTGAACGAAGAGTCGGCCGACGCGTAGGTGTCCACCTTGTAGTGACGTATGAAGGGGGAAGCCGATGACCAGGTGGTGGCCCTGCAAACTTCATCCAGGGAAGCCTGGGTAGACCAGGCAGCTGTGCTGGCAGCGCTCCTACTGGAATGCTCTGTGATGCCTCTAGGGATGGGAAGGGCCTGGGATTGATAGGACATAGAGATACAAGCCCGAATCCATCTGCCCAAGGTAGCTGAGGATACCCTTTTACCCAGGGAGGCCGGTCGAAAGGAGATAAAAAGGGCCTCGGAACGCCTGATTACGGCCATTCGCTTGATGTAGATGCTAATAGCCCTAGGTACATCAAGGGAATGCCATTTCCGTTCCAATCGATGCAAGGGGTTCGGACAAAAGTCCGGTAGGACTAACTCCTTTGCCTTGTGGAAACCTGAATTCACCTTGGGGATGAATGTACGGTCCAATCGCAGAACTACCCTATTGGAGTGGAAAACACAGAGGTACTGTCTAGAGGACAACACGGCCAACTCGGAGATTCTCCAAGCTGATGTGATCGCCATCAGGAAGGCCACCTTGTACAACAAATGTCTCAAACGCTGTGCGGAGGAAGAAGGCAGAGGCGATGAAGATTTAAAGGGAAATCAAATATAAAAAAGTTAATAGGAACTATAATTATTGGACACTGAATTTGGAAAGTGAATTTTTTTCTTTTCTTTTCCTATTTGTGTTCAGATTTGCAGTGAATAGACAATTTGATTAATTGTAAACAAGTAATTAACTGAATTGTGGATGATTTAATATTGAAGGATTTACTGTTGGAATGAAATTGATAGATGGGTAGATTGTGGATTGAGGAGGAAAATCATAGGTTTGAAGGAATTATCTGGATAAGTTTTGGAAGGATTATTAGTATTATTGATAGTGAGGAAATATAGGAAAACTAATTAATTATATGGTAGAGTGGAGGAATGTTTTAAAGATAAGTACAATGACAAGCATGACCTCAGCAATTATGAAAGGAGGCAAAAAAGCAATAACAACAATGGCATCCCCATCGGGGCAAAACTCAACGGAGAATATGTCTGGAGGAGAGAAAACAGACCCAAATATTACTCTGCAAAATTTACAATCATCATTAAATTTCCTTCAGGAAACGATAATGAAGATGCAAGAGGGAATAGCGAAAAATCATGAGGAAGTGAGAGGTGATATTGGGGATGTAAAAGAGGAGGTACACAAAATAGATGGAAAAGTAGGAACAATTCAAGAGGCATTAGTCAAGAATGAACAATACATAAAGGTGGTAGAGGAGAGAACAGAACAGGTAGAAAAGAGAGTGGAGGAGACAGATAATAAGCTAGAGGAAATCAACAGAAACTTAGAAGAGGCCATTACCCATCTGGAAATGGAAAAATCGGCCTTTTATCTTAGATTCCAAAATATTCC
>JANHFT010001546.1:28360-41109 GCA_032467955.1 Pseudoxenodon macrops
CCAGCATTAGGCTCTTCTCCAGTGAGTCCTTCCTTCTCATTAGGTGGCCAAAGTATTTGAGTTTCAACTTCAGGATCTGGCCTTCTAAAGAGCAGTCAGGGTTGATCTCCTCTAGAACTGACCAGTTTGATCAGCTTGCAGTCCAAGGGACTCATAGAGTCTTCTCCAGCACCATAGTTCAAAGGCCTCAATTCTTTGGCGCTCAGTTTTTCTTATGGTCCAACTTTCACATACATTGCAACTGGGAAAACCATAGCCTTGACTATACACACTTTTGTTGGCAGGGTATACAGGGTGAGAGCAGTTAAACTTGCTCAATCTCATCCTGCATATCTAAATTGGAAAGAAAACAGTGAGGCAGCAATTAATTGTAAACTACTAAGCATAACCCAATGAATACTTGGAATATTAAAAAATAATTTTAAGGAGCAATTTGTATATCACCAAAGCCACAAACTCAGTCATTCCATTTGAGCCACATTTCTTAGAAATATTTAGAGTTGCTTATCTCAATTTATAATATCCATCACCAAGAACTGTGAAATAAGCTTCATTCTGAATGAGCACCCTGGAGAAAGTTAGGCTGCATTAACCATCTCCCTCTAGGTTCTACCAGTTCCAGTATGGGGAGAAAAAAAGCAAAGTCCAATTATTTTCCTTAATTACTGAAATGCTGATTTCATTGTTGTCTTCATAATTATATTGAACTGTTTTGCAAAGATCAAGCTAACAGCCCAATCCTGACTACTCAGAAGTGAGTCCCATAACATTCAATGGGATTTAGAAGTGGGTATTGTTCTGTTTCCAATTAAAAAAAGGGAAACGCTACAAATGTTTGTTTCAGAGATAACCTCTCCTCCTGCCAATCTCTTTTAAGATGTTTATTTGTGGCCAATTAAATTTTCATAATTTAATTTTGGGCACCCTTCGCATTCTTTAGAATGGTGGCATTTTTGTCTGGGATATCAAATTAACTTCTTGGAAAGAAACATCCTTATGCATAATTAGTTTGCATCTCCCAAGAGAAGTTCATTGGTGATTATTTCTTAAGAAGTTGCCAAAAACTTGCTGCTTCTTTCAACTTTTAATGGGTTTGAACTGATGAACTTTGCTGTTTACATTTTGATGTTTGTCATAATTATTTTATTGTTCCCACTGTATAAATATTTTTTCCCTATTGTAAACAGTTGTAGGATCCTTCTGTTTTCTGCTTAACAGAAATACATGAATAAGAATTGGTGTGGCAGTGGTTAAAGTGTTAGACTGAGATTAGAGAGATAGAAACTCAACCCCCCATTTTACTGTAGATAACTCATTTTGCTTAACTATTTACGTAGCAATACCAATAGCACTTAGACTTATATATCACTCTATAATGCTTTACAGCACTCTCTAAATGGTTTACAGAGTCAGTGCATTGCCCCCAACAATCTGAGTCCTCATTTTACCAACTTCAGAAGGGTGGAAGGCTGAGTCAACCTTGAGCTACATCAGGATCGAACTCTAGGCGTTGGGCAGAGTTTGCCTGCAATAGTGCATTCTAACCACTGCACTATCATAGATTCACTGTAAAATATATAGAACAACAACCTGAAAGAACAAAGAGATGTGCATCCAAATCTTCAACACCATCTTACTCCAAGGCCTAGGGAAATAACCAGGTTTTCAACCCTTGATTGGACAGCCATTTGCCTGGAATGGTATAGGATCTCTTGTTTGAGAAGGGGTTTGGACTAGAAGGGTGCCAAGGTTCCTTCCATCTCTGTTATTTTGTCAACAGTATGGGAGTCATACAGATCCCTAGTGTCCCACTTGATGACACTGTTTAATTGAGAGGAGTTGAAGCACATGCACTATGCCAGGTCTTATCAGACAGGCAGATGTTATGGGAGACAAACAGTCCCCCAAGTAACCAGGCTCTAAGCCATTAAGGGCTTTATACATGATAACCATCACCTAGAATGACTGGCAATCAGTGCAGCTCAGACAGCTATGGTATCCCATGGGCATACAATGGCATGCCCATTACCGCTTCTTAACTTGCTTAAGCTAGTTACTTTCTCAACTCATGACACAGAGGTTTTGAGGGTAAAGTGAAGGGTGACATTATGTAAAACATCTTATACATCAGCATGGACAATTTGGGTGATAAGAGGCTACTTGTTTTTGTTTGGTTTGGTTTTAGGAGAGAAAGCTGCATTGTGTGAGTTAATTATACACAGTAGGCATATTATACATAATTGGTGATTCATTAAAAAAAACATTTTCAACCTATTTTACATATGTCCGATTTTAAAATGAGAAACTGCCAATTTTCTGAAGCGGAATTGTTGAAATTTGTTAGTGCTTTTGGAGAAAATTCTGGGGGCACAAGGTAGAGCTCTGGATCCCTGGATACAATTGCTAGTTCTGGGTTGCAAACATCTATATGATCATTAGATGGCAGGGAAGAGTTACAGATAACTTTTTGCTTCATCTAGTGGTCATCTGGATTTCTGCAAGTTAGATCCATGTTATTGTATGTGATATATTCAAAGCTTGGTTGTAAATGTTGGCTGCAATATTCCATAATGTGCTTCCATTGCTGAACTGTAATTTAGAAGTTACAGAAATCCAGAGCAAAAGCATTTTATCTAAAATGAAATACCAAGGACAAATGGGAGCACGAACAGAAGGAGGTTAGAGCCAAATGTAGATGCCTCATATTTCCACAGAGAACAATTGTGGTTAGAAAATGATAGGACAGAAAAGATAAAAAGATTGGAGAAAGAACACCTACGTCTGTCTCTGTGAAGATAGTTTGATTATGTCCTTCAGTTATATAGTTTACCTTAATTTCCTGCTCAGGATAATGCCAGAGGGACTGAGTATGGGCTGATCCACGTAACAACACCAGGAGATCTATGTAGAATGAAGGTGTTCCTACTTTAGTGGGAATACATTCACATTCTAACATTAACAAGCAAGGATTCCATGCCAATCATTTATAAAGCAAAATTTGGTTAATAGCTAGCAGCTTAGTAGTCTTGGTGTGATGACAAAGTCATGGAGTCAATCATTAACCAATTCATTACCCTCCACTTAGAAACAAACAACCTACTCTCTAACAAACAATTTGGTTTCAGAAAAAAATTATCCTGTAATCTGCAACTACTACACTGTAAAACATATAAATGTAAAAATACAACTTGACCAGGGCAAAATAATAGACACAATTTACATTGACTTTTGTAAAACCTTTGACTTAGTGGTACACAACAAACAAAATCTTATGGCATTTCTGGATAACTTGCATAAATGGATAACTGCATTCCTATCAAACAGGCAACAAGTGGTCAAAATAGGAAATGCTCTATCAAATTCTGTACCTCTTAACAGTGGTGTCCCCCAAGACAGCGTTTTAGGGCCAACACTATTCATATTTTACATAAATGACCTTTGCAAACATATTAAAAGCAACTGCGTCCTCTTTGCAGATGATGTAAAATTATTCAACACCACCGACAATGCTGCTACCCTTCAAAAAGACATTGACTTTGTATCAGAATGGTCAAACAAGTGATAACTTCAAATTTCAATCAACAAATGCTCAGTCTTACACATTGGCAAAAATAATCAAAACACAAAACACAATCCAGATGATCACGACCTTGATCCTCATTCAGTTAAGGACTTGGAGTACTCATCTCTAATTATCTAAGTGCGAGAGCTGCACTGCAACAGCATTAAAAGTGATTAACCTAATTTTGCATAGCTTCTTTTCTGGTAATATTATACTTTTAAGCAGAGCATATGAAACATTTGCTAGACCAATTCTCAACTACAGGTCATCCGTCTGGAATCCGCACTACATATCAGACATGAATATAATTGAGAATGTCCAAAGATATTTCACGAGAAGAGTCCTCCACTCCTCTGTTTGCAACAGAATATCTTATGCCACCAGACTTGAAATTTTGGGCCTAGAAAATTTAGAACTACGATGCCTTCGATCTGACCTAAGTGTTGCAAAATTATCTGCTACAATGTCCGACCTGTCAATTACTACTTTAGCTTCAACCACAACAATACACGAACTCACAATAGATACAAACTTAACGTAAACCTGTCTACTGTTGACCTCACTCCATTCCTAAGAGGGCGCGCATAAATGCACCAGCGTGCCTACCATCCCTGCTCTAATGTCCCCATGTATTTGTAAAATATCATGTACTTATAACCATGCTTGTAAATCTTATATGTTCACAATCATGTTTATTCTTTGTCTGTAATCATACACACGCTTGACAAAATAAAATAAAATAAAAAAACAATCAAGGAAATGCATGTTCCACAGCACACAAAAGCTTCCCTTTAATATTCTCAAATGTTTTCTCATTATAGCATTGAATTCAAGAATTACCAGTTATTCCTGGCCTTGGTACATGCAGTAACAACAATCAACAAGGAATCGTTTCTGCTTCCCAATATCACACTGGGCTTCCATATTTATGACAATAAGGAGACTGTTAGGAGAATTTCCTGGAACAGCCTCTCTCTTCTGTCTACACGAGGCCAGATGGTTCCAGATTACAAATGTGACAAGCAGGACCCTCTGCTCTCTGTCATTGGAGATCTCACCTCCCAGTACTCAAGGCAAATGGCCTCTATCTTCAGCATCTTCAAGGTTCCACAGGTAAGGGCGTTCCATAGGGTACCAGTTTGGAGCGGAGACAGAACAGATGCAAATAGAAAACCCAAAAAGGAAACCAAAGTAACTTGGGACAAATCAGGACTGCCTAATTTGGAGAATTCAAATGAATTCATGCAATTCATTTCTTTATATATATTTAGTGTTTGGTTTTATTGTGTGAAGAAGATAGCTACAAAAAAGTTAAACAATAAGGAATTTCTGAAATGCTTTCCTGGATGAATTATTTTCTAAGAAATTCTTTGTAAATGTAACCATATTTCAGTCTGGTTTATTGTGTAAATCAGGCTGATGGTTTATTTCCTTGGCTTCTCATTTGCCAGCCCCAGTCAAACTATGTTAGTTTTACTCTTCACAAGGTTTTGTCTTAAGAACAGCTCAAAGCTGTTGTTGTGAGTTTTCCTTCCTTATAGATAGAGTTTCTTGGCACTTTAAAAGAGCAAATAGATTTTAAGCCAGAATTGTTTTGGCATTAGGCATTATATCAGGTGGTTATGACAAAGGGACAATATATCTAATATTGCACATCTTGACCGTAGCAAGAATAGCATATGTGCAGCAATGGAAGAATGAAAATACCCATTCAGAGGAGGAGACGATAAGGAAGATCCCAGTCTGTGCGAAAATGGATAGACTAATGCTAAAAATAAAAGATAAAGGAAATACAGAATACTATTCAACATGGAATAGATTCTATCAATGGTTAGAAATTGGAATGTGAAAGAGTCCAGTTAGATAGACATGGAAAGAGATATTATGTAGGTATTAAAATGTAGCTATTAGATTGATAGCTAAGTTGACATACTAGAATATGATGGTCAGAAACTATTGTACAACACTAGCACTGTTTAAAATAGTATATATGTTATTTTGTTTTTACTTTGTTTTAGGGTAAGTGGAATGCCAGGACAATTACACTGTATTCAATATATTCATATGTAAAGAATAAAAATATATCTTAAAAAAAGAAAATGATATCACTATGCGTATAGTTTTAACTATCCTTTATGCGATGACATATCTCAGAAACATTGAAAGCACAAGGAATGGGTGGAAGAGAGAAAGGAGACTGAAGTGGAAAACTGGAGAAGCAAGATTTACTGTATTTTTCAGAGTATAAGATGCACCACCCCCAAAAGAGGCTGCATCTTATACTCCGAATGTAGCTTTTTCAAAGCTTTTTTTCAGACCTAACGAGGTGAGTGAAGAGTGAAGTGATCTTTGCAGGGTTTTGTCATTGCTACTCCCTCTGAAGAAGCTTTTTTTCAGACCTAACCAGGTCAGGTGCTAACGATCTTCCGGGCTTTGCAGGCTTTTTTCATTGCTTCTCTCTATCAGATGTGCTTTAGAAGCTTTTTTACAGTCCTAACCAGGGGATAAAATAATGTGCTGAAGCTGACCAGACTAAGGACGCTAGCCAGATGAATATCTGATAGGCAGATTTGTTTCCCCTATTTTCCTCCCCAAAATCTAAGGTGCGTCTTATACTCAGGTGCGTCTTATACTTCAAAAAATACGGTATTTGTTTTGCAATTCAGTTCTCATTCTCTCTATTTAACTATATACTTTTTGCATACTTGTTTCTATTCTGTATTTGACCATCTTACCAAAAATATTATCTTTGTGTCTTCTATCTCAATGCATTCCTTACCATTGGTACCTCCCCTTCTAAACTCTGCATCTAAGGTACTTGGTTCAGAATTCAGAACCTTATTTCATCTGTTGGATGACCACCATCCTTTCATTTTTTCATACAGAACTGTGCAGTATAATTTTTAACGTCAATTTGGGGGGGATAGCTTTCAAGGCCCATTTAAAGGATATGCTGTTTCCAGATTTCTTCAAATGGATAGCAGCCATCATTATATTTTTATTTACTGAGTAAACATCCTACTCCATTCCTATTTGTACTGCAGTCATTCCAATATTCTCCTAACCAAAATTAATTTCTCAATCCCGTACTATAAACTGGACCTCCACTCCCAGAAAGACACAACCATTAGAAAGGCTGTCATCTCTTTCATTCCCCTTCTCCAGATCCCCCTCCAGATAAATAATTTGCTGCTGAAACTTGTGTATGAAGAGTTCATGATGAAGAAGAGCTGGATATTTACTTCTAACTGCATCCTTTGAGTGGTCAACTATGAATTCACACAGCCCACTCCTCTACTTTGCTTGGTCTCAGGTGATCTTATTTTTCCTTCAGATCTGCTGTGTTAATTTTAAAATCTGAAAAGGTTCAACTAATCACATTATATACATGGGAGGGCAGGGCATCCTATCAAATCTTTTAAGTTCTGTAAGGTTTTGAATAGGACTTTGTGCAAGCACATTATCCATGTGTGTGAATTCAGTGAACCACTCAAAGAACTGCACTAATGGATACAAAATCATTTTTCTCAAGTCTATTCACATTAGATTATTATGTTCTAAAATATAATGATGTCAAAATATGTTTCTTATTCAAATAATAATTTGGAAATGATAAATATTCCAAAACTTGTGATCTTGGGTAACTAAATCTACATTGGTATAAGCTGAAAATTTAGCTCAGTTGTCTGTTTCAGGAACATGTTGTGTAAATCAGTTAAATGATACACCGAGGAAGGTCTGATAGTAAAAGTTGAAATATTTTGAATTCATTTAAAGCAAATCATAATGGTTGGGTTAAGTTTTACTGAGTTCCTTTTATTGTGATCCCTTAATAGTATGTGTAAATTATTTTTTACAGATGTTTTTATTTTTAAATTTGATTTATCTGGTTTTATGTATTTTTATGATATGAGGTTTCATTTCCTAGCAATTTTTTTTTATTAAACTTGATCTCATAGAAAATGTTTTAAAATTTTTGTTCTTTTAAAAAAAAAAAAAGTTCTGGTCAAGACATCCAAGGGACAAGTGTGGTTGCAAATCTTCCAGTCCTGATGCGACAGAATCCTACAGAGACACTGAGGAGAGTCTTGCCAAAAGTTCGAGTAGGTATAGCATGATTTCCTATTAAAGTATTGTATGCATTCCAGTTATACCAAGAACAAAACTCCCACTGATTTTAATAACTGAACATTTTATTAAAGAAAAAATTATGTACAGGTAGTCGTTGACTTACAGTCATTCATTTAGTGACTGTTAGAAATTACCACAGACCTGAAAAAAGTGACTTATGACTCTTTTTCACCGTTATGTCTATTATAGCATCCCCATGGTCACATGATCAAAATCTGGACACTTGGCAACTGCCTCATATTTGTGACTGTTGCAGTGCCCCAGGGTCACATCATCACCTTTTGTGATCATCTGTCAATAGGAAAGCCAGTTTCACTTAACAGCTGTGTTATAATTTAACAATTATAATGATTCACTTAACTGTGGCAAGAAAAGTTATAAAATAGGGCAAAAATCACTTAATAACTATCTTGCTTAATAACAGAAATGTTGGGCTCAATTGTGATCATAAGGACTATACTACCTGTATAGTCCTCGATTTACAACAGTTTGGTAGTGACCCTTCAAACTTGCAATGGCACTGAAAAAAGTTACTTATGATCATTGCAATCCCTATGGTCGTGATCAAAATCCAGACACTTGGCAACTGACTTGTATGTATGGCGGTTGCAGTATCCCAGTGTCCTGTGTCCCCGGGTCATGTGACCACTTTTTGTAAGCTTCTGACAAGCAAAGTCAATGGGGAAGCCAGTTTCACATTCACTAATTACTAAATTAACTAAGGTTGTAAAATGGGGCAAAACTTCACAAATGTCTCATTTAGCAACAAAGGTTTTGGGCTCAGTTGTGGTTGTAAGTCGAGGACTACCTGTACTTTATTCAGATTAAATTTAATCTTCCCTTGCCCCCAAATATTCTTGGATAAGATATTCTGTAAAAATAATATTCTGTTTTCTATGAAATTTAATCTCTCACATGTTGACCAAAACTATTAATATTCCATATTATATTATAAAATTAATGTACTTATATTTAAGTCAATGTGATTGCTAAGAGTTGACACAGGCAGTGGCATATGACGTGATCCTTGAACAAGAAAAAACTGGGAAATCAGATAACTATAAATAGAATATATTTTAATTAACAGAAAAATATATATTCTATGTGTTCCAAATCTCTAAATAAGCCTCTGCTTAAGTTTCCAGTTGATAAAATATTCCCTCCTGAGTTTCTGTTACTATAGCTGTATTAATAAAAGTAGTTTTAGGTCCATACTATATTTGTTTCCTAGTCTGGGGAATTAGCTGGAATATATAGTTAGCACTTAGACTTATATACCACTTCATAGTGATTTTACAGCCCTCTTTAAGCGGTTTACAGAGTCAGCCTATTGCTCCCAACAACCTGGGTTCTTATTTTACCGACCTCGGAAGGATGGAAGGCTGAGTCAACCTTGAGCCAGTGAGATTTGAACTGCCGAACTCTAGCTAGCAGTCAGCTGAAATAGCCTGCAGTGCTCCACTGTAACCACTGCACCACCTCGGTATGATCTAGGACAGGGGTCAGCAACCTTAAACCCTCAAAGTGCCACAAAGGTCCTAACCAGAAGCCCCCCGTTCAATTCTGCAGCCGACCAGAAATCCAGTTCCCCCACCATAGAGTCTCCTCCTAGTGTGGTGTCCCTTTTCCTCTACATTCCTCTACCAAAAGCCCTATCAATTGTGGAACCAACCAGAAAACCAACTCCTTGCCATAGAGTCTCCTCCTGGCACACCATGCTTCCCCCCCCCAACTGGAAGTGCCTCTCAAAATTGTGGTATCAACCAGCAACAGGGAGCTTCAGCAGAAGGATGAAAAAACCACATGTGGCTCCAGAGCCACGGGTTGCTGACCCCAGATCTAGGAAAAAGAAATGAAACAGTTTATGCCAATCCAAAGATTTATTCATTGGTAAAATATTTATCAAACAAGCAAAATAATGTCGGAATGGGACAATTGAACACGGCTGCTCCACCGTGGCTGACCCAACATGGGCATACTTACTTGGTTGACTTCACTGGCGCTTCTCTCCCACCCTTGGTCCACCAGCGTTCTTCTTCTGCCTCTTCATCCTGGGTGTTTCATGGAAGGATACTTTTCCACAGCCATTTGGCTGTGTGAGACATTTAAATGTGCAGCCGGGCAGCCAATCCGCATGTTGAGGGGTGGGCGGCCTAAGGTATCGGGAGGTGGGGACGGTGTGTTCATGTGCATGCAAGGAGAAGGGGATAAAAGTGGCCCGTATTGGTGGGGCCTATTCAGGGTCAGGGTCTTTCCCTTCCCAGCCTTTCAGGAGGCTGCACACACACAAACACACACACATACACACACACACACTGCTGGCATAATGACAAGGTTAATGAAAGGCTGATCTGGCTTCACTGTTTAGCTGCAAAATACTGCAAAGTCAATACTTCCTTCTAAATATTAATGAGAAACAGCAATGCTGCAACAATTGCTGCTGATTCCCACTTTCTTCAAATGGCAGACTTTAAAAGAAGAATCTTGCAATCACAGGAAGACAAAAGAGCAGACAAAATAGTCTGGCTAGTTTTGAGTGAAGGGTTAGAACCTAACCCCCCCTCCAAACTGTCTCTCTCAACAGCCCTCCAGGTGATTTACATATGCACAATACACACACAGACACACACAGACAGAAACACACATGAAGACTCTAAAGCCTTCACACCCCAAAAATGTCAGCATGGGGGAGATGTGATATGTGAGGAAAAGTGAGTATTTTTGCCTCATGGTCAAGGTGAGAAATTTGAATCTGGTCCTGTCACAGGTTGGGTGAAAGGAAGGGGTGAGTTCATCCCAAAACTAAAATAATACAAGGGAACTCCCTCTTTCCTACCTTTTCTTTTTTTTAACCTCCTCCAACTCTTTCCAGGTGCCGCTGGAGAAAAGAGTGAGAAGGGGTGAAAGCAAGGAGATTTTCACACACAAAACTGCGGTCCTGCCCCCTACCAACTCCTATATGGGCTGCTTTTTCCCCTCTCCATGCCTGTACATCAAAGCAATGTCCCCCACCTCTCAGTTCCCGAGGCTGCCCACCCATTGGTGTGCAGATTGGCTACCCAGATGCACGTTTAAATGTCCCACACAGTCTGTGGAAAAGTATCCCTCTGTAAAACACCCAGGATGAAGAGACAGGGGAAGAATGCTGGTGGATCAATGGTGGGAGAGAAGCGCCAGTGAAGAGCCAGCCAAGTAAGAATGCCCATGTTGGATCAGCTGCGGTGGAGTGCCCGAGAACAAGTGGACTTGTTAAGGCAGCCATGTTCAATTGTCCTATTCCAACATTATCTTGCTTGTTTGATGAATATTTCAGCAATGAATACTTTTCCACAGGCTGTATCCCTCTGGGAAACACCCAGGATGAAGAGGAAGGGGAAGAACACTGGCGGGACCAATGGTGGGAGAGAAGCGCCAGTGGAGAGCCAGCTGAGTAAGAATGCCCAAGTTGGGTCAGCCGCGATGGAGTGACTGAGAAGAAATGGGCATATTAAGGCAGTCATGTTCAATTGTCCTAAAAGTGTGAGAAAGCAAAACTACAATAAAACACAATAATTATAAATTAGGTGCGATTAAAGTGTGATAAATTTTACAAACAGTAAGCTGTACTTGTTATATTTGCTTTTAATGTATGCATATCTTTTGCTTAGTTATTATTTTTTCTGATTATACAGGAAGTTCTACCTGTTGCAGGTGTGGAAATGCAATTAACAGCAGCTGTTTCTCTTTTGACAATTCTTCAAGAGGAGTCAATATCCATCCATACTTACTCCCACTCATTCTTACAACTCATTCTACAGAATCTGGAGCATAGAGATGCAGGTCAGAGGAATGCCATGTTGCTGATTTCTTAGTTTGCTCTGCTTTTTCTTCTGATAATTTCCTATTTAAGGCAGTGCATGCAGGAATAAAATAAGTAACTACTAGTGCTATATCATGTGGTTGATTAGCTTTTATTTTATTTTACCCTTTTTATTAAAAGAAACCCCTTTTAACAAAATTATAAAAAAAGAGGAGGGAATGACTAGAAACTAAGCAGACACATAATGGGGAAGACACATCAAAAGGAATGAGATGGTGCTGGCAATCCCAAGAATGCTCAGGGATTAAAACCAGGAGGGTGCTATACAAACAACCCAATGTATTCCCACTTTGCGCCTACGTATTCATTTGTGATCCCTTCTTCTCCAATCTCTCATCTTTGCAAGGGGGAAACAAAGAAAAACAGATCAGGCACAAGACAATATGTACTGACTGTAATGGTAATCACATGACTGAGAGACACTACAAAGGTCGTTAATGTGGACATAGGTCTTAAAGTTAATTTTTCAGCACTGTCAAAGCCTCATATAGTCACTGAACAATTCAGTCAATAAATTCCAAGGTAAGTTCAGTCTAGGCTTTTATTTGGTGGGAGCCAAATTCCTATTTGATCTGTTAAATTATATTTTAACATACTAACTTCCATAATGTATACATTATATATTTATTTTAGTGTTACTGTTGTCATAATGTTGTTAATTGAAATTGTCTAAAAGAATTTTACAGAACTGGTTTGTAATGCTTATATCTGTAATTTATTTGTACTTCACAGGTGTCAGTAATGCTTGGCTGGACACACTTCTTGCTGCAATAGAAGCTCTTCCAAAAGAAACTATTAGACATGAGGTAATATTGTTTTCCCACGATATTAGTGGGAAGAAATAATGGTTCAGTGATGTATGCAGATCATGCTCTAATTGTAATATCCTGGTGTCAGAAATTATCTTCAGATGAAAGTTGAATGATAGATGTTACTTAAAGAAATACCAATCGTATAGTGTTGTTTAAAGAATTATAAAAATAAGAATTATTGTTTGTAAAAATATGTCACAAGCGACAACTATATGGGAGACAAGTAAAGCTTATATGAGAGGAATCTTAATAAAGCTTGCAGCAAATCAGGAAAAAAAGTACATAATAGTAATGATAATAATAATTACTTTTTTAACAAGTTTTTATTTTCCATAAAATTAATTTTTACATTTCATTTCCATATATAACATTTTACATATCATAA
>JANHFT010001546.1:53034-76546 GCA_032467955.1 Pseudoxenodon macrops
GAGAAGAGGATAGAAGGGCTGCAATACTTTGGAAAGTGGGGATGGTATAAAAGAGACCTGGGAAATTAAAAGATATAAAGAAATGAAAATGGTATAAGGGGGAGGGGTAAGATATTGTTATAAAAGAATTGTATTATGATATGTAAAATTTATATGCAAAAATGGAAAATAAAAAACTTTTGACAAAAAAAAAAAGGATAGAAAACCACATATGGATAACCCTCATTTAGCTACTATAATTGGGAAACTGTGTGGAATTTTATATGGAAAATCACATGACTGCTACTGCATTTATGATTTCAATTCACCCTTCCTTTTCCCCACTCCCCAGAATGTTCATTCTGGCACTGCAATAATTAGCAAGAAGGAAATTAGTGCTTGTAATTGCATTCATTGGAGAGGGATTAAAAAAGAGTAAGCAGGCATACAATAGGAATGCACCAGCACCAACTGCTTCCTTTTGATGTGTATTCATTGTGTGCCTCCTTTACTCTCTTGTAATCCCTTCCTCTCTAATCTCTCTGCTCTGTGAGGGAGGGAAGAAAAAAAAAATAGGCCAAGCATAAGAAAAATTGCCTAATTAGATTGCTTGCTTAATCAATTTCTCTGCCCCACCCAGAGGAGGGTGGTGGGTAATAGGGCTGGGCATAGGATATATACTAACTGTCTGCAATAATCACATGAGTAAAGGACAGATGCTGTGAAGGTCATAAAATTGTGTCTTGGTCTCAAAATTATTTTTTTCAGCACTGTTATAACAGTTGCTGCACGAGGCATTCAATAACTGAGATCTACTTATATAACTAAGGCTATCCGATTTCTTGGACTCCATGCCATTAAACCAGGGCAATTCCATAGGGTCATCACTTCTATACCCAATAAATATTATACCAGTTTCCGCCCAAAAATGTGTTTCAATATTAAATCTCCAACGTATTTTTAGGCCATCAGAAATATAAATGTTTACATAAATATCTGTCTGCTGACAAGGCGAGGGTAGCAAATTAATTAAATTTTCAAAGAAAAAAAAAAAGCCAAAACAGCACATTTTACTCCTATAATGTTGTAAGCAATTTTTTTACCAGGAATACTCACAATAACATCAAACTTGGAGTAAATATCCACAACCCGGCCTGAAAAACAGAGAAAAGCTGAAGTTCAGTATTTTGTATAGCTTTCCGGCTAAGATCAGGAAAAATGTACTTAACGTTGGAAGAAATTGGAAATAAAAGCAAACTTCCTACTACAATGCAGAGACATAAGTGAGCTCATCAACTTGTCTCACGCACAGAATAAGGCAGAAACTATATATATTTGAAACTGGGTATATTTAACTATAGGGGTCTCTCCCCACCACCACCCCCAGTCCATGCGCTGGCACCAGGCCATGGCATGCCAGAAACCGGGCCGCACAAACAAGCAAAGCCCCATCTATGGAATGCAGGCAGCATGCAAAACCACATCCTTTCCAGTCCATGGAAAAAAAACCTTTCTCCATGGAACCATTCCCTGGTGCCCAAAAGGTTTGGGGCTGCTGCTATACTAAATCATAAATCAACCAACCTATATTCAAAAGAAAAATAATATGTGATTACTACATAGGGGTAAGAATGCCCTCCTAATTTCCCATCTGGGGCAGTCAACAAGAACATTTATTATTATTAATGTTTCAGCCTTCCACAAAATTTAGTTGGGAATTTTACTACCTGAAGCCCCAGATAATGGGAATCTGTGGGACACTGAGCTACAGAATTTTATTATTTCAGAGAGAGAGAGAGAGAGAGTTCTTTACCAATTATCATTTGTCTGTAGTACACTTCACTAATAAAACGAATAGCATTTGAACTCTTTTGGTCTTAGATGCCTTCATCTATTCCACAATGCTGCTTCTCACCTGATTCATCTACCACAGGCAATGCAGAGACCCGATGCTGTACAAAGATGCCCAGCGCAACATAGACAGGTGTAGTGGTCTGCACCTTTGCAATGTTGTCATAAGTACCAATCTTCAACTCTTCTAGGGTTTTGGTCATGAATTCTGGCTTAGGGAACTCAGCAATCTGCGGGACGACAAGAGGGAGATTCTAACAGCAGGTGGACAAAAGTAAAATGGCATCTCACAGCTACACAAAAAGCAACGGTCCACAGAAAGGGGACACAACCCTCAACAATGCATAACAGGAAAAGCCAAGCTGGCTTGCCCTGAGAAGTACTCACAAACAGCTTGAGGAATTTGAGGATGCGCTTGTGTGTCAGGATGTACAGAGTGTTGCCTGACTCGGGGTCAATGACAGGGAGCCGGTGGATCTTGTTTTGAATCAAAGAAGTCACAGCATCAAACAGGCTTTACAAGAGAAAGAGGAGAAGCGTATCAAAACTAAGAAGACACTCAGATATCTACTTTATCCCCCTTAGCTCTACAAATGATGTCTCTAAAGCTCTGGTGGGGATGGGCAGCAGACATGAAAGAGGGACTAATATATGCAGCCGGGATTCCTAGATCTGTCCTCAAGTCTGAGAGGAGTTCAGCTCTCCTGCAGGTAGAGAAGATTTCTGGGATCTGCTCTAATTTATATTCCACCGTCTTCCAAGACGCAAAAAAAGGCTTTAACACACAGATGAAAATCCTCCTCCCTCTGATATCTATCTATATACCATCAGTGGCACAGAGACCTTCTGCTTTAAATTATTTATGAGATCCCTTCCCCTTGAAGCAAAGAAGAGAACCATTAGCGAGAGGGCCTTTTCAGTGGTGCCACAACATGAGTTATTTGTTACTGTTCTTTCAGCAGCTGCCTGGGTGAAGAAAAAAGGTGATTATGAAGTTTTACACCTCAGAAACGACAACAAAAAACTTGATTGGTGTTGGATAATAAGCAGAAAGGAGGGAAAAAAGTGTGAGAAGAGTCATTTCCCCTTCTACATCAAGCAGCAAAAGGTCTTGGATAGGCCTTACTCTGCCCTGAGATGTTTGCCGGTATATTGGATGTGGGTGCATCTACTAATTTTAACTTCTTTTTTCTTAGAAACATACGATTTCATCTTTCAAAAGATTTAATAGCAAAGAGGTTAAGCAAAGAAAAAAAACATGAAGGTGTGATTGCGGATAGCTGTGGTTTCTGGTCCATGGTAGGTGGAGATAGCAGCACGCTGCATGGCCATTGCATTCATTAAGTATCACAGCAGTTCTTCACATTCTTAGAAGTGTATATGTGGAAGGGAGAGAGAGAGAGATGTGTGAGAGGAGAAGAAGTGGAGTAACTAATAGCTACTGTTAAACAGCTATTAGTACAAGCGCTTACAGAACAGTAACTAATACTTAAAAGTAGGTGTGCCATTCCACCGCATTTCCCCAAACCTTCTACGTAAGACAGGACTCTTTAATCGGCAAAGGAACCTTCCAGATCTTTGAGAGAGAACATTCTAAACCTGACTTGCATATCTATTAACCACAGACCTCTTGAATGCACAATCCTCAGTGCATGCGTATGAGATAGTAACAAACATCCCTCTTTTATAAAGAGGTGCAAGACTGAAGTTCTGGTCTGATTTGCTTAGAGGAGTCAAAAGAGATAATACAGGTAGTCCTTGACTTACAACCACAATTGAGACCAAAATTTCTGTTGTTAAGTGAGACAACAGCGAGTGTTGCCCCCATTTTACGACCTTTCTTGACACATTTATTTGCTAAGTGAATCACTGCAGATGGTAAGTTAGTAATACGGTTAAGTGAATCTAGCTTCCCCATTGACTTTGCTTGTCAGAATGTCGCAAAAATGTGATCACATGATTCCCAGAACCATTGTAACTTTGAACGGACACTAAATGAACTATTGTAAGTTGAGGACTACCTGTAGTCACAATAACTTGGCACAAGATGCCCAAAATACAAGAGGCAGGGCCAGATGAAGGACAACTAGGATGTCCCTTTGCTTAAGTGACAAAACATTAAGAGCTGAAAATTTAAATCGAGTGTGACAGTATTAAGGGCATGATAGCTAGGGAAAAAACTCTGTGGTGTGCCCCTTCCCTCTGGGACCTAAGCATGTGCCTATTTTCCTTAATAGTTAATCCAGGGCTGAGAGGAGATCATCCATAGACCAGGAATGACTGAAAGACTGACTATAAACTGGTAATGCCTCCAGAAAACAAGAAGCACGCCAGATGGGAAGATGGCAGGAAGCATTTTAGTGGCACTTCAAAAATGCAGAAGCAGATTAGCGGACCATCCCATGTGAGTGGAGTCTCCTACCTGGCATCGGGTGAAATGCAGACCAATGGCTTGAAGGAGTCCTGCAGATAGACTTCTGCAAGAGAAAGGAAAGATCATTCAGCTGTGTCCCTTTAAGAAGAGAAGATATACAAGTACACCCTGGATGACTTGCTGGTCCCCCCTGTTGGTGACAACCCAAACGCTCAAATCTGGTGCCTAGGAGGGAAAAGAAAGGCTTCCAATATTTGGAAATACCCAGGACGCTTTTTCCAATGTTCTTCACCAGAAATACCCCCTATCCAGTGGTGGGATTCAGCCAGTTCGCACCACTTCGGGAGAACCGGTTGTTAACTTTCTGAGCAGTTTGGTGAACTGCTTGTTGGAAGAAATCATTAGGACAGAGAACCGGCTGTTAAATTATTTGAATTCCACCATTGATTATATTGCAAATAGTAAGGAAAGGACATGATCCTTTCATGTATTGGTATTGGCATTCTAGGTTTAGTTTATGCTTTAGTTTCCTATTCAAGGTACTCTTTAAGCTTTGTTTTAAAACATAGATTAAAAGGACTAATATCTGTATATTGTTTTGTAATTTTCCAGGTTGCCAAGCTTTTAAATACTGATGTGTATATAATACATAAAGAACTGATAGCCCTTTTGCAGGATGAATCAGTAGAGGTAATGACCTATTTGTTGTTTATATTTGATAATTCACAATTATTCCAAATTAGATTTATTCAAGAAAGAAATTCTTCATGTCTCAAAACATACGATGAATCATAGCTGTTTGTCTCATGATCCTAGACATAAAGGACCAGAGAATGATGTCACTGTAAAGTCATCTGAAAGTGATAAAGGGTAACACTTACAACACTTTCCCAGGAGAAATAGAAAATGTCTAAAGTTGAATTTGCAAAAGAAATCACTCTTCAAGTATAACAATTCGATCTCACTCCTGTTTGCTATGTCTTAGGTTCAATTAGTCTGAGCTAAGTAAGATTCCCTTTAGTATGATAGGTTCAGTTTTGCTGCAGAAATTATATTGTTAAATCAGAATGTATGGGGTGAGACAATAGAAGATAAAGTTATGCAAGGAAGGCATATAATATTCAGACTAGGAAATGGACTGGGAATATTCTGACTAGGAAAACGAAAAGGAAATAATTTCTAATATTTTTTAAATGCTGGAAAGCAGAACAACTATATTGAAGTGCTCTAGTATTTCCTCTTAAACCTATCTTCTCTGATGAATATTGCAGAAGTATGGCTTAAATCAGAAAGGGATTAGATGAAGCGCTGAATAGATAAGTCACTCTGTGTGTTTATGCAACTATGTTTCATGGATGGAAGATTCTCCCCCAATTTTAAGTGGGAATCTATGATAAATAAGGACTCTTGACTAGTGGTGATTGGTAAGCTTGTCCAATTCCTGGAACTGTATGCCACTGCTGCGAGGCATTTTAGAGATTAACTGACACCTAAATTCATATGATAGTCCATGAAACATCTCCACCGCTTCCTGGTATTTTACAGATAAGAATGGGTATTTCTGCAGCAATGGATGGTTCCAAATACCCTTTGTCAGCCCTGTGTGGAAGCAGACCAGGCCCAGAAATAGGCTCCATGGAAGACTAAGAAATAATTTTGTTTCAGTTGGCTGTAGTACCATGTTTGTACTTCCCCTCTACCCTTTTTTATATTCATGTAATCTAGAAGAGTGTCTGTCTGAGTTGTTTTCATGGTCCTCTTCTATCATTTGAACTCAAGATATAGTTTCCTTTTTATTGTTTTCTCTCTCCATCAAATTCATACACTTTGCTGTCTGCACCCTGCTTCTTCATACAAAATTAACTTTGCCTTCTGCAGGCTCAGGATACTTTCCTCTGTCTGCAGTTCTGCACTCAAGTCAGCTAGCTAGGTAGATAGGTTTTGGAAATGTAAGTAATATATTGTCTTTTAATTAGGTGATAGATGCATTAATAAATCACCTTCCTGAAATTCTCGAATTTCTGTCTACTGGAGGAGAAAACAGTGGATCAGAGAACAAGGTAAAGTAGATGACTCTGCCAGCAGAATCATATTTTAAACAACAAGTCCACTATTTATTTATTAAAATTATATGTCACCCATCTTGCCAAGGCGATTTTAGATGACTTATAATCAATCAGGAAAAATACCAATATAAAATATCAAAACAAATGTTTAGAGACATTAAATTAGAATTCAAATTAATCAAAACGGTGAGGAAGCAAGCAAGACATGGTCAGGGTAGAGGTGAGGTCTTATCTAATCTTATTGTGTAATCTTAATATTATTTAAGCACTACCATTTTTCTTATGCTGAAAGCACCTGAAAGTTGTTACTATTCTGCTTTCATTTGTGAGGCTGTGATTAGGTTAATGCAGAGGGAGATTAAACCTTGAGTACCCTATTTTCAATATTGTGGGGAAAGCTTTGATAGTCTGTATGTCTGCCAGGACAGGTGGTCTTAATATATTTGTGGGTGGGTGGGATTAGATAAAACAAAATATAATTTAAAACAATGAACATGGGGAAGGGACAGAAGTAAACAAGAGTCAGAAGAAGTAATCCCAAGTGCTAGTAGTTTTTTATTGGTACTCCCTTGATAATTATAAATAAATGTATGATGAACTAGAAAAAGCTATAGAGCAAAATCTGAATGGACTAGTTCCTGAGGTTTTGAGGCTCTGGCGTTCTCCTTCATATTACAGGTAGTAATAGTGACCGGAAACGCCAGTTTACACTTTAGGATCAGTAACTCACATAAATCAGAGTTTGACTTTATGTATTTTATGTAAGTTTCAAAGATAATTTGAAAACTTTGATACAGAATTCAGTGATGTGGATATTGGAGTGGTTAGGAACTTGTATCACAGACATGTTGCATTTTGGTGATTCTGATCTAATATGTGTGATATATCTTAGGCTAACTATACCTAAAAATGTTTTCCCCTTTTCAGCTTTTAAATTTTCCAGAGTTAATTCCAGCACTAACAAGAGCTGAACAGAGGGCAGCCACCTCTTTAAAATGGAGGACACATGAGAAGCTACTACAAAAGTATGCCTGCTTGCCTCATGTCATCTCAAGTGATCAGATTTATTACCGCTTTTTGCACAGAATGTTGACAATCATTATGACAAATGTGAGTTCTCAATTATCCTTCTCTTTGTATTTCTTTTTAAAGTATATGACATTGGCTTAAAACATTTTCCAAGAGATTAAAATATATGCATTGCTACAGGGGTGGGTTCTAACTTACCTCGCCGCCAGTTCGCTGCCTCCCGCACCATGTGGACGCGCCTTGTGGGCATGCCTTGTGGGCACGTGCGCACCTCATGGGTAGACGCATGTGCAGTAGAAAAAAAATCTTTAAAATTAAAAAAAAAGCAGAAAAGAAGATGGTGGCACATGCGTAGTGCCAGAGACTCGGCTTCTGTGCATGCACAGAAGGGGGAAAAACCCATTTTAAAAAAATGTTCTTTTTCCCAAAAAATAATTCAAAAAAAAAAGATGGCGGGTCCACGGACCAGAACCGGCTCCGTGACGTCACCAGCGTCTTACTATCTACTCGGTAGAACCAGTCTGAACCGGTAGGAACCCACCTCTGCATTGCTACTGAAATAAATCTTAAGTTGACAAATATATTAGCAACAAACAAACAAGAACTCCTTAGTTTAATTTGTATTTTTAATGAAAAGCCAGTGTTATTTAAATGGAATATCTGTAGCCTGTTTTGCTTTGCTTGTTTCCATCTGATGCTTCCAAATAAGCCAGGATTGCAAATTCCAAAACTTAATTATGAAAAACAATATAAACCCTTATACATTCTAACCGAATTTGTATGTAGAATTGGATTTCTTTACTTGGGACAAAAAGGAATTTTGGGAGGTTGTCCTGTTTTTTCTGGACTATAGGAATCCCCATTTCCAAATTTAGAAACTTGGAAATCATGAAAAAAAAAAGATACTTCAGTTGAACAAATATCTATGTGGCTTCTGTATCAGTCGGCTCCTGATTGCAATTCAAGATACCCACTGTCACCTTTAAAGACCTTTATAGTTCAGGACCTGGATATCTATGGAACCACCTTCTTCTAATAAATCTGCCCACCTGGCAGGGTTTCTTTATGTTGCCTGTCTCAGGGACTGTCAGTTGTGGGTTCCGCAGAAGCACACTTGCTTTATTGCTCCCCCTTGTCATTTGGCATTTCCCACAACTTCTTTATGATTTTAATATTCAGATGGTTTATTAAGGCAGCTGTTCAAGTAGACCCCCGCGATCTCTCTGGCAGTGGAAATAATTCTAAGCAATTGCATTTCACTCCCATGATTATGTATATGCAATTTTATTGATTATATTTTGTATGATCGATATTTTACCTTCATTTTCATCCCAAATTATGTATGGGAAATATGTATTTACAGTCTATTCTGCTTGCTGTGGTGTATAAACCCAGATAAATAAATTATAAGAAAGCAAGCAAATTTCTGCCCTGAAATTTAATAGATGCTTCTTATTGAGCTTGAATGTGTTTATTTTTAACTACTGAAAAATCCAATTGATTTTACAAAATTAAATATAAAAATGTCAGCTGTTCCATGTATAGAGAAGATCATCTAAGCTCTAATAATTGCCCAGGGTGGCAAAACAAAGCCAAAAAAAAAAACCTTTCGAATTTGCATCTAAATATGTTGATTTAAAAAGAAGCCACATCAAGATATAAAATACATACATCTCCTTTTACTGCTTGCTGCATATTCCAGATTCACAAACTCACATACAGTTTGCTTATCTACAAATAATGTCATTTCAATAACAAATAAAATATACTGACTTTTGCATATGTATAATATGCCCCCCCATCACTACCCCATAATCTGGTTTAGATGTTCATTAGCAGAATAAAAACATACTTGTTTTTCCATCTCTTGGGATGATTTTCCTGTAGGAAAAATTAAATGATCTTATAATGTGTTTGCTGGTGAAAGATGCAAAACAATGGTGCTTAATATATTCAATAAAAACTAGACTAGCTGTTAAATGATTTATTAATTAATAATCTGGCTTCATACCATTTTTGAAAAAATACCAATTCATAATTCAAATTTTGAAGACGACCAGCCTTAAGTTCAATTTATCTCAGCCTCATTTCTGCAACATTTTATTGATGCTTTATTATTTTGTCTTTTTACCTTCACTAATTATTTCCTCATCAGTGAACAAATTGTATGCTTTATTACTTATATATATATTGTAGAATGAAATATATTTTTTCTCTCTTGAAGAATGTCCTACCTGTCCAAAGAGCAGCTTCTCGAACACTGTGTATATACTTACGATATAATCGTAAGCAAGAACAGAGATATGAGGTCATCCAGAAATTGATTGAACGTGAGTCTTGATGTCCTCTTTATCATGAGGAAGTTAATGGAATTTTTAATGAAAACCAAGGCTATTGTGTATAAGAGGGGAAGGCTGTTGTGGGTGAGAGAGGAAGGCCCCCATTTTTACCATAGAATAGATGTTTTCCATGATAAAGATTTTAGCTGCCTTAGCTTCAAATATTTGTATGCAAGTTTACCATGACAACTCATATTCAGATGCTTCCCAATAATCTTTAAAACGTTTATATGATGTAGCACCATTTCCAGTACGCCAATAAGAATGTCACATTTAAATACAAATGTTTAACAGCTGTTCTGTAGGGTAGAGAGCATAGGCAGAAAGCAATTGGAATGCTAAAGTGGGGAGCTGCTCCAGTAGTAGTGTCCTACCAAGAGATAGCCATCACATATGACTTCTGGTGGAGTTTTCTGCTTCTTAGCTGTACAATTTAGAGCATTATAAAAAATACCTAAAGCATATTTTATAATTATTCTAATGAGCTGGTTAAATACCATTACATTATATTTGAGAATATTAACAAGTACTGGATTTCTGTTCAATTCTTCTATCAAAATAATAACCTATCAGTGGTAATTTTTTCCCCCCAGAACTGGGCCAAGGAAAAAGCTATTGGAACAGATTACGTTTTTTAGATACCTGTGAATTCATCATAGAACTCTTTTCCAAATCATTTTTCTGTGAATACTTCTTTCTTCCTGTGCTTGAACTTACACATGATCCAGTAGCAAATGTGAGGTACTGTACAAGTTATACTAAATTAATAAAACATTTTGATTTATTCAGATTGCTTTGTATTGCCATTTAATTCAGGTTGCCCTTTTTTCTGGAATAGAATTCATATATTAAAACTCTGAAGATTTGTATCTCATTTTTACATACATACATACACACACATATATAATTTCTTAATTTGGTGCCTTTGTCAGTATGAAGAAGGAACTGAGCTGGAACAGGACTAAAGAAGATGTTTATTGAGAGATGAATAGATTTATTTTTAGTAATGTTAATTAAAAAGCATTGTAAAGTTATCCTGACTTTCCTTCCTTAATTTTTTTAATCTTAAAAAACAGAAGAAGCTATGAGAAAATATGAAAAATTGAAAGATAAAGACAGTGATATCTAAATTACCCATAAAATGCTGGGTTTGTGGCAGAGCAATTATACAACTGGAAATCTTTCTTGTTTCCATGAAATTCTGTGGAATAAAATAAAAACATTGTAATTAACAAAAGCATTGGGACAAGAGCAAAACTTGTTTCTGCACAGTAGCCTTAGGTTTTTGAGTACAAATCCTAAATTTCTCCAGTTGACAAGAATGCCTGTGATTTGAAAGAGGAAAAGGTTTCATTTAGAGATACATATACGGGAGTTAGTAGCCTAGGAAGTCTGCTATGGAAACAGAATGCTGAACTAAATATGCAAATGATACCACTTTGTGATACTAAAATAAAACAGATTTAGAAGAACTCATTATGAAAGTCAAAGAGGAAACTGAAGGATCTAGACGCTGATCAATAATCCAGTGGTCAAGAGGTTAGGCTCAGCAGCCTTTATGGGGTAGAGCACAAAACATGAAGAAGCCAAAGCAGTGTTAAATGCCATGATTAGTGAATTTATGACTGGCAGTAAAGAAGCAAAGATGGTAGATAGAATTGTTTTCTTGAGCTCCAGAAGAGGTTATGATAAAGTGTGTGTTGGAGAACTACAGGAAGGTGGTGATGGAGACAAATTCAGGGTGGGGATATTTCTGTGATAACAAAAATCAAAATGGTTAAAGCAGTGTTTTTTCTAAATATTTTTCTAATATTTGTCTATGAAAGCTGGACATTGATGAAGAGCAAATTAAAAAATATGAACAGATTTGAATTACAGATTTGGAGAGTATCATGAGCAGCAAGAAAATTTAATCCCGAATCAGATAAAATAAGCTGCTCCGTTGAGGCAGAGGTCTGCAAGCAGAAACTCAAATATTTGGAGCATGTGTTGAAAATGATTGATAACTGGGGAAAAATATTATTATATTTGGCAGTTAAAATCATACTTGACGTAATAATATGTTTGTCCTCTATAATAGAAAAAATGCCTTGATCCTAAAGGAATCTGTCCATCCCTTGTTCATCTGGTTCATCCAGCTGGGTGACTTTGAAGCAATCATACTCTCTCAGCCCAACTCATGTCACAGCGTTGTGTTGAGGAAAATAGTAGAAGGAAGGAATAGATATGTTTCCCCCCTTATTTATAGAAATAATAAAGGTGGAATAAAAAAACTATAAAATAAAAGTATTTTTTTACAAAAAATCTCTAAAATGTTTAGAAATATAAATACTGTGCAATAAATGGCAGAAAAATGAAAATATGATTTGCATAACGTTACCTAAACGTCCATGAAAGAAACAGACAACATTATGAAGAATTTCTATACATAAAAGAATCAGGACAGTCTTCTTCACAGTTCCATAGATAATATCAAGCCAACATGAACAAATGATCTCTTTCAGATAATAAGGAAAATTCCTGGTTATCAATTCTGTCTATTTTAGCAACTATCATTTTTTACTGGGGCTTTAAATCTTCTTTTAAGGCTTTAGAGCCATGATGGCGAACCTATGGCATGCATGCCAGAGGTGGCATGCAGAGCCCTCTCTGTAGGCACGCGCACCATCACCAGCTGTTCTTCCCGGTTCTGTCGCATGCATAGGTACCGGGCAGTTGCTCTCTTCCGGGTTCTGTCGCACACCTGTGCCGAAATCCAGAAGAGAGCAGCTGGCCAGTGCGCATGCGCTCTGGACCAGGTGTCCGACATGCATACACATGATGGAACCCGGAAGAGCAGCTGGCCGCCACATGCCTGTACACTGGCCAGCTGCTTTCTTCTGGTTCTGCTGCTCCAGTGCACGCTCCAGTTTTGGCACTCGGTGCCGAAAAGGTTAACCATCACTGCTTTAGAACATACATTTTATTTACTTCAATATTATTTATCACTTCACAGTTTGCATGTTTCTATTTGTTGTTTTTAACCTAGTATATATATCTTCAATTAAAAAAAATATATAAACATTATTTCCCTGTATAGAATGAAGCTTTGTTATTTATTACCAAAAGTGAAGTCAACCCTCAAGGTTCCCACGGACAAACATTTACTGCAGCAGCTAGAAATGAGTGTAAGAAAACTTCTATGTGAGGAAAAAGATAAAGACGTCTTGAACATTGTTAAAAAAGTATGTGAGGTTCTTTTGTTCATTCAGTATTTAAAAAAATATTTTTATAATAATTCTTAAGATAACAGACTTCATTGTACAAAATCATGCTTTGCTTAATGCAACAATTAAACCCAAGTAATAGCTTGGTTTAGTGTGATATGTGGACCCAATGTATGAGTTGCAAACTTTTTGAATTCTATTCATGCTGAGATAAATCAAATATAATCTTACTTATAAATGTATAGAAACATATAGATATAATGAACTTGTGCTATAGCTGAGATGGTAGAAAAGTTTTTTTTTTTTTGGATCATATATAGTTCAAACTTGTGCATCTATAATTAGAAGACTCTTATATTATGATCAGTAAACCTCTGCTGAATGAATGTTGCAGGCTTCTAATAGGTAGGCATCCCAGTTCCAAAGCTAGGCTTGTATATTATCCTCTGAGCCTATGTCCTTTCTCAAAATTGCTACTAGCAAATCCAAACCATTTGAGATTCTTTTAAAACAGTTATGGCAGACCTATAATAATACTAGTTTTTTTAATAGATGGTACTAGAACTTGACAGAATGGATACCTCTTTAGATGCCGTAAGTATAAACTAAAATTATAGCAGTAATAATATGCTGAAACCTCCAGCATGTTTGCTGATCCTCTGATTTCACATTTGCACAGTTTCAGAAGAGGTTTTATGAAAATGACCTCTTGGATCAGCAGAAAGAAAGAGAAGAACAACTTCTTTTGGAAATGGTACGTTTATTGCATGAAAAAGGTGTTACTTGACTATCATACAAAGTACCAGTGAAATCTAATTAAGGTTTACAATGATGTTTTATGAACTTGCATTAAAAATACTCTAAAGAATCTTACACAGTTACCTGATTCTTGAGAGAAAATGTATCCATATAGATGTGGGAAAATGTTGGTGCAAAAAGACATTGAATCTTGAATGTAGCTTGACTTGAACAGATAGATTTCAGATATCTGTTAGGAGAAAATGCATTAGGAAGTACATCACCAAATGTTTGATTCTAATAATAACTGGTATGAGACGTTACATCATCTCAGTAATCCTAAAATGTAGTCAACATTATTCTCAATTTATGAATGGAATCATAGTGGCTTGCCTAAGAGCAACATCAATTCATAGTCGGCTCTGGCATAGAAAATTTCACTGTCTACTGTGGAGGCCAAAAAATACCTCATCCCATGATATTTTGCTTCAATATTCAGATTATTCAGATGCCAGTTTCTGCCTTCATATATGTCTTCATTTCATCCATTGGCGAAATTAGTTTATTTTGCTATATAGGGCAACTTGCTTTTTTCATGATAGGCATGCTTTTAATAACCAGGTACCATATTTTTTGGACTATAAGACGCACTGTTGCATAAGACGCACCAAGATTTCAAAGAGGTAAGTAAGAAAAAAAGGTTTTTGTCCTCCCCGGCCCCAGGAGCAGTCTGCAGGCCTCCCAAACCCTCTGTGCACACTGTTTTGTTTTGCAAAAATGGGCCTGTTTTTCACCCGTTTTTGCAAAAAACTGGGTGCAGAGAAGGTTCGGGAGGCCTGCAGACTGTTTCTATGTGCTGGGGGAAGGCAAAAATGACCCTGTTTTTGCAAAAACAGCCCGTTTTTCACCCGTTTTTTGTAAAAATGGGGGAGTGTTTGCCTTCTCCCAGCCCACAGAAAAACTCTATAAGCCTTCCAAACCTTCTGCACACTCCATTTTTGAAAAAAAGGGACCCATTTTTCACAAAAGTAGGATGCAGGGATGGGGCTTCAGGAGGCCAAAATTGCTGTATTCGGTGTATAAGATGCACCAACATTTCCACCCTCTGTTAGGGGGGTGAGAGGTGCGTCTTATACTCCGAAAAATATGGTAATTCCAGAGTATAATTACATTCCCTTCTATGTTGATTCTATTTTAACAACTCTAGATATTATGTCATGTATCAAATTGAGACCTTTTAGGTCCAAATCAAGGTTAGTTTGGAGAAATTATTCGTCTCCACAAGTAGAACATCTATTCAGAAAAACAATCAGTTCTTCCCAATCTGAGTGCTCTCCTAGAATTTTACAGCTGTGTCTTCTTTTTCAGAGAGAAAGCAACTAAACCATGTGATAGCATCAGAGGACAGCTTATTTATATATTTATGGCTTTATTTTTAGGGGAGGTTGGCAGCTTTTTCACCAAAATATACTTTGAACAAACAATTCTTTTATCATTGATAACATAAAGCATTTCAGGCTGTTTCTTGAACCTTGGCAGATCATAAAACCATGCTAGCATAAAAGCTGCAACCTATTAACCCAGATTTCATTTTTTCATTAACACTTTTATTATATTGTTTCCCCACTAGGAGCAATTAGAAAAAGAGAAACAGCAAAATGAGAGCAGGTCTACAAATATGAGTGATAAAATTTATGAAAAGAAGCGTAAGTGGTTGTGATTTTTGTTGGTTTGTTTCCTTTCTCCAAAGGCTTGTTTATTTATTTATTTTTATAGGTAACAAAAAGTGGTCAGCTGGAGGTGGTAGATATTATATTAATTAAAAACCTCTAGGGATAGTTGCTGCTAACTTACTATGAGAGCATGTCAAAGCAGTGTGTACTTTTATAGATTGATCCTTAGCATATTTGAAGTAGGAACTGCAAACTTACAATATGAAAAAGACCCAGTTCTTATTTTCTAGAAAAAGTTTCAACACAAAATCATCAGAGGCCAAAATATTGACTATTGAGGGTTATTATTTGAAATGGATTGAAAGAGTTAGCAAAATCTATTATGGAAAAACCTTTTTTTAAATAAGTTTTTATTGCTTTGTAATAATTTTATTATTGCTTTTTAAATAATAGGAGCAAAACAAGAAAAACAAAACATAAAAATACATATATAATAAAAATAACAGTGCTTTAAAAATGAGTAAAAAATTACAACAGAAAACAATATAACATTACATTATTTGTATTAAGTATACTTTCTTTTTGTACACTGGCACCTTGAAGCCATCAATAATGATGGGAGAAAGTTGAAAAAAATCACTCCAAGAAGTAGAAGAGAGAGAAATATGAGGATAATTACTTCTGTTTTGCATTATGATTGTCCTAAAGCCAGCATTAAAAATACTTGCTCTACCAGCAAGCTGACCATGCCACTCTTAAGTGTAGAAACAAACACTATTGAGCTTATTTCATGCATCAGCTCTATGGATTAACTCTTTAGTTGGAAGACTTGATTGCTGATTGTTCTGATAAAGAACTTAATTTAAGCACTAAACATTGTATTAAATCATGGCCTACTTTTCTGCAGTATCTGTAAAAAAAAATCATGTTACATTTTGGTGAGGTTCAAAATATGGCACTTGATGATACAAGTGATAATTAATGCTTGTAACATTTGATGAATTGTGTTTAATTTAAAATAGTAGGAATATTAGTTTTGTTCTTGTAGTTAATCTCTATACAGTGCATATAATAACTTTTGTTTTAGGTAGAGACAGTAAAACATCATCAACTTTGGCCAAAACTATCCCAATGTCCGTTTCTGGAAACCCTTCAGGCGCTTCAGCAAGTAAGAAACAAATTTGTCCTACACAATTTTTAAAAATTCAATCTATGTTGCAAAGAACATAAGAGAATAAGTAGAAAAGTATCACGGTATATTGTATCAGGTGATCTGTGGAGGGCATTAAAGATATACCTGCACTGGAAATACTCTTAAAAATTCAGGAAAATATTCAGAAATGTATCTGCCTTGAAAGTAGTCCATATTGAACTGTATAGCACAGCCAAATATCAGGAGATGACCACACAAAATGTTGTATGAAATGTTGCATTATATCATAAAATTTTTGATGTCGATTTTTTTGTCATAAAATGTTTTTTTTTTATTTCCAAACTTCAATTTCATGTGAATCATAGATCCTGAATTTTGAACTCATTTTGTACATTAGCCCATTTGAGCCTTAATGTCCCCAGCTGGAAAGATAATATTGAGCTTCCAGCAATTATTGAGGAATTAATAAATCCTCAAAATAGTTATATGTATAAGAGTGTGCTTTTATCTTCCTTTTATATGGAGGTTATTGCAGGAGAAATTAAAAAATAAGTTGAATGGAGTGAGAATATATTGCATAAGAAGCATGTTATAGTAAAAGAAGAGATAGGGCCAAAATACTAGGGGATGAACAAATGTGGGCTGAGAACAAGTGAGTGACCAGTAAGAAAAACACAATTGAGGTGTTTTGGTAATACAGAGAAAACAAATGGGGATGAATTGTAAGCAAATCTGTGGGGGACACAATGAATGAGCCAAGACAAAGGAGATGACTAAGAATATTTTGTTAGGCAAGAGTTGATGAGATCCTCAAAAAGAAAGAATTGAAAAGTTAACAGAACAAAAGGCAGCATAAGAAAATGGAAGTAAGGATGATTTGCAAAGAGGAAGTTATTGAAAGTTATGGATATTGGTGTGAACTAGATACAGTTTTTTCTTGTCTTATACTTTCATTTTTCCCCTTCTGATTTGAACTCTTTTTTTGTACTCTATATATTACTGCTTGCCTCTAAAAAGAGTAATGATGGGTGTGTGTGTGAATGTACTATTTAGAAATCTACTGATTTCAAGCTAATATTTTTTTGAGGGAGTGTCTCCCCAGGTAGCTCTGATCTCATTTTTGGTCCAGGTTTTGAAGATACTTTTCTCCTTGTTTTCTATCTTTAATTTCTTTTGTTTACTGTTTTAATTCTTTATGTTTTTCATAAGCTTGTTTACCATGAAAGGGGGACTTAATGGAAATGTATATATTTTCCACCTTTTTTCCAGGATCTCAAGATGATAAAGATAGCACAGTATAATAATGTAAATAATGGGACTTCAAATTTTGATATTCATTTCCTGTATGATTAACTTGTATTCAGTGAAATTAGATTACATGTCTTGACAGAATTCCATAAAATTAATAACTCGATCTTTATGTTCAGTGAGGATAATGGTTTTTGGAACATAACCATGTTTTTTTTTAAAAACTATTCATGCCTATTAGCATTACTCATTGGCAGATTATGGATTGCACTTGCAGTTATATATTTGCTAAGAGCTATATTAATTATATATTTTTCTTATAGGCAAAGAAGTAAAAAAGTCTAAATTGGTTCGAAGCCAGTCTTTCAGTAGTCAAGCTCTGCAGTCAAAATATGGCAACATTGACAAATGCCCCAGGTATATAATATTTTGTTTTCTCTAATGTTAGGTTCAAGACTGTAGTGTATAATTTACACTGTAGCTGCTCATTATGGAAGCATAACATTTGCTTTGCCAGCCCAAATGTACAGTTCTTTTGGAGAAGGAAGGGCTGAAAAGAAAATTTATTCTTTGAGTGATGTGCCATACTTTAAAAATTAAATGCATAAAATAATGAAATGGGCTAAATGCATCTATACTTTTAAAAAGATATATGTTGTATCTGAAGACAGAAAAACCTGCACATGGAGGGCCCCGAAAAGGAAGTGCAGATTTTGAAGTTTCAGTTTTCCTTACTCCAGCTCAGTTTAGCACTTCTTTCCTGCACACAGACGGAAGGAGAATCACCATGCTGGGCCAGAGAAAGATGAGTGGATCCTGAAGATTTAAGCCTCCTTTCTCAGCACAGCTCAGTGGTTGCCAATCATGCAGGAAGGGGAGAGGAACTCCTGTGAAGGGTTGTCATGTGATCATTATTTGCAACTTTCTCTACTGGCCTTCCCAGAAAAAAACAATGGCGAAACTGGCAGGAAAGGTTGTAAGCTATTGTTGCCTGCCAAAGAATTTCCTCCTTCCCTCCCTTCATAGGAGGAAGGGAGATCCTTTTGTTGGGCTGCAGAATACTGCAGAGATTGGATTGAGAAATTGGATTGATGGAGGGAAACTCCTGCACTGAGCTGGAGAAACACAGGCCAGGCATTCTTTTTCATGCACAGCGGGGAGCTCCCTACCCACTTTTGGCAGGCAACTACCGGTATTTCACTCCATCCGCTCAACAATCCATGCAGTCATTTATGATTACAACTGGGAGAGCTAGGATTGTAATTGTTAAGCAGAAAGGTTATGACCATGACTTACAACCAAAATTCCAGGTGTAATTGTGATGATACATTGAGGACTATTACTATATAATTAGATTGTGACTGAGCTGAAGGAGTGCACACATCTATGTCTTTGAGGAAAGTCCTTTGTAAGTTAAGGCACACTTACCATGTTGGCTATTATTTAAAGCATTCTAAATTTTAGGGGCCAGGATGCTTGAAACATGTTTTTTTTACCCACAGGTTAATAGTCCTGCTATGTTAAGCATTTAAGGCATTACAATGTCTATTCTTGTCAGTAAATGCCTGAATAATTCCCAGGCAAGGCATTTGTGGAAGGTTGCAGATTTTCTTTTTCCCTAGTTGATTGTGTTTTTGATTTATATTGTGAATTTGAGGTTTGCTCCCTCTTTAACTTTATTTCTTAACATTTTACCATGTTGTGTAACATTGTGAATTGTCTTGAAATCTTTGAAATGAAAAATTATTTTAAAAATCTAATAACAATAAGTAAACATAACATTCCCATTATATTTTTTTATTCCTTCAGCAAAAGTTCTTCAATAGGCTATACATCTGTGTCAGGAGTAGCAAAGAATTCTATGTTCTCATTTACTGGTAAGAAAGCTATGTTACTTTTCATTCATTCATTCATTCATTCGCTTGTTTGTTTGTTTATTTATATTTCATACTTCTTAACTTCTCATCTCCCTCAAATAAAATAATATTTTATTACAATTCTTTTAGTCGCTTCATTTCATTTGTAAAGAGTCTAATGCTATTAGTTTTGCCCCAAATGCAAGAAATTATATGAGCCAGCATGCTTGCTTGATAATCAGTTCACACAACTAACAAAATTAGATTAATTATAACCTGACTTTCTGAAATTTTATATATTTCCTTTTAGATGATTCCTTCCGAACTCGTCCCACCAATGTCAGTGGCACTGCTGCTTTTAACTCTACTTCCTCCTTACCATCTTCTTCTCGTAACACAAATAACACAGTTGATCAAAAAAGCAATGGGAATAAAGAGAGCCATTCACGGAAGGTTAGCTTGTAAGTGATCAACTAAAATTAGTGCAGAATTAAAGATAATTTACAATAAACAACTGATTTTTCATGTTCACACATTTAAGTTATTTCTCCTACTCAGGATAAAAATGACTACTGTTTATGTCATCAATTCCATAGCTATGTTGACATAATTATTTATGATCGTTTTAACCAAACAGGGAAGTTGTGGTTACAGATTCATTCTAATTTATCAATAAGACTAGACAACCCATGAGTTAAGTTATGGTTTAACTCTTTTGATTTAGTATTTGGGAGGCTATATGTGTTTTGGTAAGCTATTTCATCTCAAAAACAATGTTCCTGGCCCAAATATATTGTGCAAAGAACTAGAATTCTTGTGGTAGTTCTGGTTAGTATGATGACTAAAATAATCATTATTATCAGGAATAGCTGTAGTCGAGTTATCACTGTATGTTAAAGCTGTTAGATGTGGGTAAGAGAAGTATGGAATTAGTATTCATTATCTCTGTGAATCACACATATGACTTTGTACTTGTACTGATCATCATTCTGGAATAATCTTAAACTGAGCCATGGATTCAAATGATGGTCTACAAAGGTACAAATTCATATGTATGAAAGTACTGATAATTAAAGAAACATTGTTTACTGTAGGCACTGTTATTTTGCAATTTGATTAACAACTGTTTGAAATTACAGTTGCCTCAGAAAGAGTGCTTTATGTCCCATAAAGCACTTCTAGCCATCATAAGACGTGGTAGCGCAGTGGTGAGAATGCTGTATTGTAGGCTAATTCTGCTGACTGCCAGGGGTTCAATCCTGACTGGCTCAAGGTTGACTCATCCTTCCTAGGACTCAGATTGTTGGGGGCAATATGCTGACTCTGTAAACCTCTTAGAGAGGGCTATAAAGCACTGTGAAGTGGTATATAAGTCTAAGTACTATTGCTATATTTGTGCTGTTCCCCCTATGATCACATGACACATTTTTGGCCTTTGGCAACCTGTTCACACTTAATGGCCAATTTCCAAGTGCCCTATGATTATGTGATTGCTATTTGCAATCACGTCTAACTTTCTCAGAAAGTCAGTGGGAAAGCCAGCAGAGATGTTTGCAAGCTGCTATACCACTTGCCAGAGATCTCCCTCTTATCTCTGGGGGCTGGCTGAAATTGCTGCCTGCTGAGTGGACCTCAGCTCCTCTGTTAGGTTGCAGAAATAGGGCTTCGATCGCAAACATCTGAGCCTTGTTTCTGCAGCCTGGTGGAGCCGGACATGTTTGCACATGGAAGAGCACTGTGAATACAGGTAGTCCTTGGCTTTCGACCACAATTGGCTCCACAATTTTTGTTGTTAAGTGAGACATTTGTTAAGTGAGTTTTGCCCCATTTTACAACTTTTCTTGCCATAGGTGTTAAGTGCATCACTGCAGTTGATAAGTTAGTAGCCTGGTTGTTAAAGTGACTGTGGCTTCCCCATTGACTTTACTTGTCAGAAGGTCGCAAAAGGTGATCACACGACCTTGGGCCACAGCAAAGGTCATAAATATGAAGCAGTTGCGAAGCATCTGGCTTTTGATCACATGATCGCAATGATGAAAAACAGTCATAATTCACATATTTCAGTGTCATTGTAACTTTGAACGATCACTAAACGAACTGTTGTAAGTCAAGGACTACCTGTGCCATTGTTTTGAAAACTAGAAAGATGCATGATTGCATCCCAGTTTATATTTCAGTGGTGTTCTGCTGGAAGCTCTGGGAATTCCCAGATACCTAAATCAATTATCAGTTTACAGTAGGCCTGAAACTTTCATTGGTAGTGCATTGCTATTCATAGGAGTTCATCCAGAAAGTGGTTTTACCCACAGGAGACCTGCATTAGTGAGTTTTCGAAACAGAACATATTCATTCCGATTACTAGCAAATAGACTGTGTCCGATGAGTCATACTCAAAAAGACAGCAAACATGAATCACAAACATGGGGAATTACAAAAGAAGTATGTTCTGCTACTGTGGTACTGCATTTGGTTTTATTATCTTTTGTGTGTCTGCTCATTGTGAAGAGCTTTAGACATTTTCTTTCAACATAATAACGTATATTCTTACACTCCTTCACAAAGAATTAAAAGATATAGCTAGTCAGGCGTTAGAATTCTTAAGATGAATAATTTTAATGTGGGTTGGGATAAGTAATATTTTACCTCGTGGGCATATACTGCTAAAATATCTACTAATGTTCTAAATAACTCTTTTAATTTAACATTAGTACTCAGAAATAAATATCTTTAACAAGAACACAGGAAATTTATATTATTACTCATCAAATTAAGGTATGCAAGTTAAAATGACAAGCAGGTATGATTGCTCTGGCAATATTATTTATGTTGAAGATATCTATCTTTTAATATGACCTTTCTAATTGTTAAGCAACAGTAGCAGAAAAGAGAGCCAGTTTGGTCTAGGGGTTAAGGCACCAGGCTAGGAACCAGAAGATTATGGGTTCTAGTCCCACGTTGCACATGAAAACCAGCTGGATAATTTGGGGCCAGTCACTCTCTCAGCCCATGATATCATGCTCAGATGAGAAGTCAATTGGTCAATTATCCTGTTGCAACCAATGAAAATGCCAGGAAGAAAGAAAAAAAAGTAATGAAAGCAGAATAGGACTGAAAATAACATAAAGAATGGATCCCTACAAAGTGAATAAAAATTAAAATATAATTTATTCATAGTGCAAACTAGCAAACTAAATTAGACAGCCCCCCACAAAAAACCTGGTTGGGCATAGATTACTAATTTTTCTTCTTTAAAATAAATGTCATGCCATCATCCATGTCATATTTTTAAAACCTCTCCATTTTCAAAAGTAATTTAACACATAGTTTGAATAATTCACATACCTCAAGTATGTGAATTAATTGTAGCTAGTCCTCGCTTAATGATGATTCATTCAGTGATTGTTCAGAATTACAACAGAAATGGTAGTTATGACAATTCCTTGAAATTCTGGCTTTGCGGTGCCTCCATGGTCATGTGATTAAAATTTGAGTGCTTGGCAATTGGCCTTTACAATGGTTGCAACACCCCACAGTCACATTAGGGGGTAAATTTGGTGGAACCCAGAAGAATGGCCTTCTTTGTGGTGGCTCCCTCCTTTGAAACATCATCCCTTTGGAGATTACAATCAGCCCCAGTTTGACACTCTTTCACAAGGCCCAGAAGACCTGGTTTTGTCAAAGGGTCTGGGGAACCAAGAGTAAGATGGAGCCCATCAAGTGAGCTGTTGGATGGAGTGTTATTGTTTTTACTCTTTTTATATATATTGGGTTTTTTATTTTTTGTAAGCCACCTGGAGTCACTGAAAGTGAGTGGGTGGTCATATACCGTATTTTTCGGAGTATAAGACGCACCAAAGTATAAGGCACACCTAACTTTTGGGGAGGAAAACAAGAAAAAAATCTGCCTCTGCCTCCCAGCAATTTGCCTCACAGCAAACAGTACAGATGATATACACTGTTTGCTGTGTATTTCTGTGCATGTGTGCCTGACCCATAGAAA